>PVJX010004556.1:0-93625 GCA_004027295.1 Dolichotis patagonum
CACACACCACACACCACACACCACACACCACACACACCACACACGACACACATACACAGTGTGGTGCTTGGTGTCTGTCGAATCACTGAGCTTCGTTATTCCCACCCTTTGTCCACCCGTCCACAAGGTGACAGTGAGGGTGACAGGGACAGGGCCTCATATTTTTCAGTGGATCCTCGGATCCCAGGCGCCTCACAGAAGACCGAGCGCGCACACTACTGGCAGCGGCAGGGAGACTCAGGTCCCTCCAAAATCCCACACCCCCAGCACGGGGACTGGAAGGCTCCGCCGGAACTCGTGCCCAAACTGGCGTGGGCTGAACCTTGTACCCACGTGGAAAACCACGGCGTGTCCCATCAGCCACTGCGGCAGTTGTTTTCCCTGGGAAGCCCCGCAGGCCTGCAGCCTTGCTCGTTCTGGAGAGAAGCCAGGGCTGCATAGGGGCGGCCTAGCCTGTGGGGCAGCTCGGGGCTGCGACATTGGAATGCGATGGGGAACAGGGTTGATTCCGTGCTCCCTTGACCCCAGCGACTGCACTGAGGAAGGCCAGGCCGAAAAGTCAGTCAGCTGCAGTTCCTGCCGAAGTGCAGCTGCGTGCAGCCGAGAAAGACCTGCAGAGAAGGTTTGCAAGTGAAGATATGTAAGAACATTGTCCATCTCTTATGTCCACTTTTCAGACCACTTTTCAGACAGCCAAAAGATATTCCAGTGGAAAGCGGGAGAGGGGAGGAAAGCAAAAAGGGATGAAAAAAGAGAATGGAAGGAAAAACGGAAACACTGCTTTTGTAAATGGGGAGGGGAAGAAGGGTGAAGGGAGGAGAGGAAACGGGAAAAAGGGTGAAAATGTGTCTGTACAGGTGCACCTTCCCCCGGCCAGCGTGACCATCATGCCTGGCCAACGTGCGCTAATAAAAACAGATCTAAATACAACCAACAGGTGTTGCCGGCAGTCCCAGGTCTGTCCTGGGGGAAGAAGAGCAGCTGTGTTACCGTGACCCCGAGTCACCAGGTAGGAAGCGAGGACAGGGTGACAGACGACTCCAACGTGAGACACAGAATTCCCGTCGGGCCGAGCGGCAGGGTCTAAAGGAGGCCCCGGTGCACCAAGCTCCTGAAACTGAGCGGGTCCCAAGAGCGCGGCCTCCCCAGCCAAGGGCGTGGCGAGGCCATGCTGCCGCCGGGGAGCCCTCCAGGCCCTCACCCGTGAAGGGGCAGACCCGACCCCCGCCCTCTCGCTTCAGAACCGGAGCTGCCGCTTCATTCCTCCGCGCCCTGTATCCGGCGAGCACTGCTGTGTGTCAGGCAGCGCAGGAGGCCCTGGGACGCTGCAGCGGACAGCACACACGCGGTCACCGTCCTGGAGGACCTTGTTGCCTGTGTGTTAGGTCACAGCGAGGGAGCAGTGAGAGCCCAGCGTGGCACAGCGAGGAAGGCAGTGGATGGAGGAAAGGAACGGTTTCCCCTCCCACCGGAAGCACCCAAGCCAGGAAAAGTGCAAGAAACGATCTTCTCTAAAACACTGGCGAAAGGACAGGGATCCTGAGGGATGGCCAGCCGCGGGGCTGAGTCCCACAGCAACCCCTGGAGGGAATTTCCTGGCCAGAGCACAGAGGGGCACTGGGGAGGAGCCGGGGGGGACTTGGGGAGACAGAGCAGGAGTCACAGGACTGCGAACCAGAGAGGGGGTGCACACGAGGAGTGGCCCAGGGACGGAGGTGGCCCGGGCGCAGGGATGAGGGCGCTGGGCCGGAAAACCTCCGTGTGGGCTGTATCCACGCAGACCTCGCTTGGACAGAGGGAAAATCAGCCCAGAGGCACAGCGCCGCAGTCCTGCCAAATAAAACGCAAGATCTGAGGGGATTAACCTGTTCCCAACTAAGTTTATTGCAGAATAAAGTTCCGAGTTATTCACAGGAGGACAAAAATACCCAGCAGAGCCCACCAGGCCTCCCTAAGGAGATGGCCAGCCGTGATGATCCCCGGGCCGGAGAGGACTCAGTCCCGAAGGACTCTGGACCCCCATGGAAAGCCGGGAAGACAGGAAGAGGCCGGGAAGGTCCGCGCAGGCCTGAACCCCTGGGGGGAGGGACACTCTTCCGCTGAAGGCGCCTTTAGCACCCTTAGAATTCAAATGCATCACCCACTCTCGGTCATCTCAAGAAACGATCCACCGACAAGAAATGACCCCGTTTTATTTTTTACAAATATCTGGATAACTAACCCCAACAATCACCCAGGATTTCAGGGCTCTACCACACCGTGGACATACTGGAATAGAAGAGGAAAACCTCACCAGAACTGTAATTTTGAGATTCACCCGTGCTCTGAAGAAAGCGTGTGGACACTGGGGGCTGGGCTTGTTGGGTGCGGCGATTTCCGGGCTCCTGGTGTCCACGGCTACAGAGAAGGCAGCTGTGCTATCAGAGCGCGGGGGGATAAACACTTTCCTCTCCAGAGCAGGTGCAGGAGCTGCGGTGCTGTCCCCAGCCGGGGCAGCCAGCTGTCACCTCACAGGTACTGCTGCCTGTTCCACCCTGCATGATCGATCTTTTCTTCAGGAAAGAGCTGGGTGGGTGCCGGGCAGAGACAGTGCAGCTGATACGTTTAACTTCTCGGCATCTGAGCGCATTTCCTACCGGGGCCCAAGTCCGGCGCTCTGGACTGAGTTTTGGAGACTCGAGAGTGCCCGGCGTCACTCAGACTGGCGTCGGTGACCCTTGGGCATTGTGGCAGCTTTGAGGCTGGGCAGTGCTGTGTGTGACACAGCAAACCTCCCGGGCCCCACTGAGGCTTGTAGGCTGTGGGGTCTGGTGTGAGCATGTGACTGTCCCCACCAGCTCCTGGGCTCCCCGCTGGGCACAATGTGACCCCTTTCCTCTCCTCCCAGGACCACTGCGCCCTGGACTTCCCCACCACCCTGTCTGGAACACACCCAAGCCAGCAGAGAGGGAGCCTCAGTCCTCCCAGTGGTCCTCCCTCAAGCACCATGGCAGCTAAGTGGACGCTATAGCACAGGAGGAGGGACAGAGCCGCAAGGACAGGGCAGGCTCTCCACACGGAGACCTTGACCACCCAAGTGCTAATGTCCTCATGTCTTAGTTACTTTTCTCTCATTGCTGGGACAAAACACCCAACACCTAAAATAAAGGAAGGAAAGGTTTATTTAGCTTACAGTTTGTAGAGGTTTCAGTCCATAGTCACTGGCTCCAAGGCAGGGTGGCGTGGACCCGGGGCAACACTTCAAGGTGGCAGCCAGCAAACTCAGACAGAGCAAAAGCGGGCAGAGTAGGCCTTTTCTCCTCCCTTATACTGTACACAGGCCGCCCCTAACGCCTTCCCTGGAGAGTGGCTGTAGTGCCCACAAAATCTCCCTGCCCTCCTCTGGCACAGGCTGAGGAGGTTTACAAAGTAAGGACCCTGGCTCCCTGCTGAGCCCCTTGGTTAAATTTCTAAACTGCACAAGTTGACACAATGTATGGATCACAACACCTCAATCCTTACTATAAGCACTCCTCAGAACCAAAAGGCCTTTACAATATTCAGACACTACTGTTTTCAAATATAAAAACTGACAGGTACTGAAATCTGAAGGGCACGTAAAACGGCAGCTGCAATCTGCCACACTGAAAATGTTTTCTAGTCCGACTGTCCACACCAGAGTTGGCCACATATCTTTTCTAGAGGAACTGATACATATTTTAGGCTAAGTGACCCGTCACACCTATCTGTCCTGTCCTGTCCTGTCCTTTTCTTGTCGAGCTGAAGTTCTCATGGATCATAGGTGCATGAAGGAGTGTGGCTGCGTTCCAATAAAACTTTATAAAAGCAGGCAGCCCTTTGCCCTGTGGCCAGAATTCAGCGACTCCTGATCTACACAATGCCCTTTGGCTTCATTGTATAATATTCAAAAGGATGCATGCACGACATTAAAGTGCACATAATTTCACAGAAAAGCCACAGTGAAAAATAAATAAAATAATAATTTAAAAATGCTACTGGTATAAAATGTGAGGGTACCGGAAACCCCACGGTTACAAGCAGCTGAGTTAGAATATAGGCTGTCAGAGAGAGCTAGGGCCCCAGGAGAGAAGCCCAGATACCTTGCAGTGTGGGGAGACAGACACCTCCTGCTGTGGGCCAGACCTCAAGACAAAAGATCAACAAACATCAATCCTAAGGGTTGGTATTCTAAATAGTTCTCTATCACTCTGAGGAAGCCAGGCGTCACCACCCCAAGCCCCAGTGGAAGAGTCACTTCTGTTAAGTATGCCTGCTTTATGGGACTCGCTTCCGCATTTGTTCCTGATTGAATCAGCTTTACCTGAGAATTAATCTTATTATTAACCATAGTTCTGTCCCCCCTCACGCCCACCTCACAAGTTCTCCACACCCCACCGGACTTTGGACCCACCTCACTTTGTGGTTTTGCTCTATAAAAGTCCCTAGGAAAAACAGAGACCCCAGCAACCCACTCAGGACCCCTTCTGTCTGTCTGTCTGGCTGGCTGGCTGTCTCTCTCTCTCAGACAGAAGCTTTCTTTCTCTCCATAAATATATTCTGCTCTTAATCTCCACTGTTCCTAAAATTCATTCTTTGATTTTAGAGAACATTAACACATACCAGACACCTAGCAGGTTGGGAGTTTCATTCCCCTGTGTCACCACCACCTCAAGAAAGTCACTGTTAATACTTTGCCAGACATTGCAGATGTGAGGAAACACGTGTGCAAGCTTCTTCACACACACGGGAAACTTCCCAGACACTTTGCTTCACCTCCCCAAGCTCTGGGACACGCCTGGGCATCTGTCCTGTGGTTGGTCTCACTCTGAGGTCTGTCTGCCTTCGTGGGGTGTGGTGGGGAGGGGCACTGCTCCCGGCCACACCCTCGCTTTGCTTTCCCTGGGGACCCCCTGCGTCCCCACTGGCTGGACAGGAGCTCAGGAGCTCTTGGAGCCTTGTGTTTGACCTCTCATATACTGGACAACAGTACCTGGGACTTCTGCACCTCTTGGTCCTAAAACAGAAAACTCACAGCGACCCCCCAGATGAATGCAACTATTAAGCATCACAAACACACATCAGCTCTGGCCAGGAAACCCCATCCTGAGCTAGAACCCGCCAGAGCCACTCCCACCGGCCGCGGCTTGCAGCCTCGGAGGACCCGCCCTCTGGTCCGCCTCCGTGGAGGTCGCCCCAGCTCCTGCCCTTGGCCTTGCCTGTCTCAGCAGGCTCCCCGGGGATTTCCAGGCCCTGGGATCCTTTCCTGAGCTCTCTGCCTCATGGGACGAGGCAGCCTCTGACAGAGCAGAAAAACCAGTCTGCGAAACCCCAGCCCCGGGTGGCCACGGACTCAGGAGGAGACGGTCTCCGTCACTCCCCGGGCAGATGTGGACCGGTGAGGTCCAGGCAGGACGAGTGGAGTCCCCAGTGACCACAGTGGCGGTGGCTGTCCTGGGCACGGTGTCCTGAGCGGTGTAGACACCTGGCCACCAGAGACTGGCTGAACCCCTGCTTCTTCACCTCCTGCTGCCCTCTTTCTGCTTCCCACTGAAGTTGGGTGCTGTTGCCCACTGTGCCAAGTCACAGTGCGTTCACGCAGGGACTGCACCGCCCCCAGGAGACCACCGCCCCAGCTCGCCAGTTTCACGGAGGCTGCAGGGTGGGGAAAAACACTTCGTTGGTAAAGTTTCACTGTGTCTTAGAATCCCATCCTTTCGAGGCCAGAAGTGAGAGCTTATCAGTGGCAAAGCTGGGACTTCACCCCAGAGGCCGAAACACCCCCATCCTCTGCCCAGGACACAGCTTTCATTTGGTTTTGTGTTTGTTTCAAGTGTCCCCAAAGGAGGAGGTAGAAAACACAGTGTAAGAACATAAAAAGGGGAGGAAAGTTTCTTAAAAGAAATCCGAAGAAAGAAAACCAGGAACTAAACCGGCTCATGATATCAGGGAGGGAGAGGACACTGGCTCACCGTCACGCCGTGCTGGGGAGGCCAGTCAGGTTCACTGGAGGGCAGCCGTGCGTCCCCACCCTGACCACCCCAATCCAGATGATGTGGGAGGTTGCCTGGCTGCAGGGCATGCTGGAAGCTTCTCCCAGGTGCCTGGGCAGAGCTGACGCAGCGACTCCCGCCTGGGGCCCACTAGGCCCTGCCCGGGAACCACTTTGCCCCCTCTCGCCAGTCCCATGGGAGGTGGAGGTGGGCTGGGAGCCCAGCCAGTCTGGGGTCCCAGGCCTCTCGATGCCACTAACGCTCTTTCTGTGCAGCTGGACCTACACCGTCCTCTGGGCTGCCCAACAAGGCGCAGGGTGCATCTCCAGCTGCGTCACACCTGTGGCGTGAGCAGTGCCTGCCCGGCTGGTTTCCACTCGAATCACCATTACATTACCCTGGGCCTACAGAAGACACCACAGTGCCAGGCTGGGGGAACACCTGGGCCTGCCGCTTCAAAATTCTCCAATAATTTACAACCATTCTCCACTCTGTACCAGGCCTCACCCATCAGGCCGCAGGTCCCAGGAAGAAAGGACAGGGACATGGGAAGTGGGACTGGAAAGCACGAGAAGTCAAGCCAAGGCCCAAGGAGAAGGCAGGCGTTTGGCCCGTGGTCAGCACAGATCCAAGCACAAATCCGAGCAGAGTCCTGATCTGGGGCAAAGGAGCCGGAATAACATCACCTGCACGCTCACCTGTCACCTGTCACCTGACAGCTAGGCACGAGGCGAGGACACAGACCCTTCCAGCTGTCCTCACACTTCCTGCAGCTGCAGGTGGCACTCTGGGACACGCAGGTGTGACAGGCAGCAGGCGCATCTGGAACCTGGTGCCCCAAATGGAGTCGGTGTCCCAGAGGATGTGGCTGAGGTGCCAGCAATGGCCGGAGCCAGGCCAGTCCTTGCACAAGAGACCAACGCTCAGCGGCGGAGTCCCTGACCCCAGGGTGGCGTAACTACTGTGGCAGGCAGCCGAGTTAGTTAGAAATATTATAGGCAGTGAGACAGGGCTGGGTCCTCAAAGGAGCCAGTGTAGACACCTTACAACTGTGAGGGAGACAGACACCTCCTGTTTCTGGTCAGGCCTCAAGACAAAGGATCAAACAAATGCATCCATACCCTAAGGACTGACATTCTAATTATCACCCTGAGGAAGCCTGGGGTCACTATCCCATCCCTCTAGGGGAAAGGTCATGGCTCTAAGAACGCCCACTTCTTAAGTAACTTGCTTTCCTGTTTTTCCTCAATTTAATCACTTTTACCTGAACTACTAATCTTATTGGCTAACTATAGTTATGTCCCACCTTATGCCGTGGGCCTGGTGAGTTCCCAGTCCCCCCCCCCCATGGTTTTACTCTATAAATGTCCCTGGAAAAGACAGAGTCCTGGGCAATCCTCTGGGGACCCCCTTCTGTCTCTCTCAGACAGAAGCTTTCTTTCTCTCAATAAATATATTCTACTCTTCACCTCCGTTGTTCCTAAAATCCGTTCTTTGATTTAGAGACCACGAACTGGCGGCCATAGTGGGTTGGGAGTTTCATTCCCCTGTATCACTACCACAAGGGCGCCGTGTGTAAGAAGAGGCAGAAGCGAATCCACCAAAAAGAAAAATACAACGCCAGCAAAAGGCAGGGGGCGTGGCGATCAGGGGCGGAGGACAAGTCGGGACCTCAGGAAGCAGCGCGGATAGCAGGTCTGCACACAGATGGGGAGCCGGAAGTGCGGTGTGGAGCCCTGGCGTGTCACCCTCAGCCCGCGTGACTTCACTTTCCTGTGCTCCCGGCCTGGGCCTCGGCCTGGGCTCCAGGAGGACGGGAAGGTTTCACACGTGCAGAGCGCCTGCAGCAACAGCTGCCCCGCAGGAAGCGCTGGTTAAATGTTAGCTCTTGTTATTCTCTGGGGCTCCATCGGGGCCTCTGCAGCTGCCAGGTGCAGAGTCCTTGGTGGCCGTCAAGGCGGCTCTGGACTGCCCTGCCCTGTGGGGTGCAGTGGACTCCACGCGACCTCGCCTTGGCCTGGGTCTGCACACACCCTCCCTCCAGAGAAGGTGACTCCACTGGCTGACGCGGGTGCATCTACATGAACGGGACACTGCGCTACACGCCGTGATGACAGTGAAACATCTGATTTGTCCCATGCTCGCTTCTGTTTTTCAAAACCAGTTTCCACCTGCTGTTGGATGACGCTGAAGACTCCGAATGCGCAGTGGCGGGGACCGGCCGCCTCTTACCCTCACCCTGCCGTGGGCCGGGATTTTCGTCCAAGATACACTGGAAACGGCCCGCGAGAAGCGAAGAAGTCAATCACAGAGACGTGCGTGCGCGAGAAAAGACCGCGCTTCCCACGGCCCCCACGCAGCGCTGCCGGCTGGGAGAGCTTCCCGGGCCGCTCTTCAGCTGCGGGCAGCGCTGTCACTGCTGGCCCTGCCGCACGGCGCAGGCCCCCGGCAGCATGGCCCCACTCGGCAGCTCCTGCGCCGGCTCAGGACCAGGCTCTGCCGCTGGCTTGGGGTGCAGCCCCCTCCCACCAGCCAAGCCCTTCTCCTAAGGCCGGAAAGGGCAGGTGGGCCGAGGCTCGCACTGCAGACCCGCAGGGCCGGGCACCTGCTGGCCAGTGCTCACCCAGAGCCCAGGGCTCCGACCAGGGCCTCACGGGCTCCAGCGACCTGCCTGTCCTCACCTGTTACCACCCGGCTCTCGGGCTGGACAGCTGATACTCCGCACAGTCCGGAAGTGTGCGGAGCAGTGAGATTTCTGTTCCTCCACTTGCTGTGCTCTTTCTAGAGCTTCTAGAGAGCCTCTCCCCACGCTGTCCCCTCCCGTGGGCTCGGGTGTCCCTGGTCACCTTTACTCCCACGCTGGCCCCAAAGCAAGTGCTCAATACCGTTTGTTGAATGACTTATGAATAGTAAGAAGCCTGGAAGTAAAAGCTGCTCTTCCATCTATCCCAACCCCAAATCTATCCAGAAACGACCAAGCAAATCCAATTAATTCCTGGGTGTCAGCCAAGTTCTGGCCCCCGGAAATCTCAATCCCCCCCCCCCCCGGGGCAGCGCCGCAAGGAGCCGGCTGTACTCACTCACGGGTACACTTGTGGCCCAGGGCGCTTTCAGAGGCCCGGGACTGTGTTCCTGGGAAATCTCTGGAGCTGAGCCTGACGTGGGCGGGGCCTGGCGCGGCGCGTCCGGGCGGCGGGGGTAGGGTCTGGCGCGGGCCGGGGCCTTGAACGCCGCGCCTCGGGCCCTGGGGGCGGGGCGGGGCGGGGCCGACGGGGCGGGGCCAGGGGATCGGGTCGGGTCGGATCGGATCGGATCGGGCGGGCTGAGAAGATCGGATCCGGAGAGGCCCAGCCCGGGAGACAGGCAGCCGCGACCCCAGGACCGGCGGCCCGCGCCAAGTGAGTGAGTGCGCGGGCGGCCGGGAGCTGGGAGCAGGGGGTCGGGAGGCCCCGAGGCCCCCCACACCAGGGGCCCGGGCACCGGCGCGCGCCACGCCCCTCCTGGGAGCCCCTGAGCCCCCGCGCGCCCCTCGCCGCGGCCGTGATCACGGGTGGGAAGCGGAGATCGCGGCACACGCGGGTCCCTTCCGAGCACCCCGGCGGTTTCTTTCCTTTTCAATTCAGGCGCCTCCGCCAAAGCGAAGGTGGAGACCGCGGTCGCCACCAGCGTCCGCGGACCCCCGCGCGTCCCCGCCCCGCTCGTCCCCGCCCCGGGTGCTGTGCGCGCTTGGCTCGGGCCGTTCCCAACTTCGGGAGGGAACCCTGGTGCCGCCCGTGGGCTCCAGAGAAACTTCTGGGGTGGGGGTGGGGGACGCGCCGGGCCTGCGGGCTGCCCTGGGCGGGTGTCCGGGTTGCGCACAAACAAGTGGCCGCCTAGGGGAGCGGGGGAGCGCGGTGCCTGCGCCCACGCGCCGCCTCCAGGGCTGCGCCAAGCGGGAGCCGCCGGGACTGCGCGCTGGGAGCCGGGCGGGCTCCGCGTTGCTTCCTCCCCGCCCCCTGCCGTCCCCAGGACGCCGCCTGCTTCCCGGGGCGGCCGCGACCTCGCCGGATGCGGTGCGTGCGGTGGGTCTCCGAGACTGCGGGGTCTGGGGGTGCGCCCTGGGGTCCTCTGCCCGGACCCGGGCGCGAGATCGGTCGCCGCCGTGAACCAGGAAGCCGCCCTGGAGGACGCGGCTGAGCCCTGCTGGTGCCAAAGCAGCCGCTTTGGAGTTGGGAGCTGGTTCTGCGAACCTTAGCAAGGCCTCCGTCCCACGAGCAAGCGCGGGGCTGGCGCACAGAGTTCCTAAAGCCGGCGAAGTCCGGGGGAGACTTCAAGGCTGAGAGGACTTGGGAATCAGAGGCCGGGGCCAGATGCCCAGCTCTGGGAAACCCTGGTTTCAACCCCAAAACTGCTGCCCGAGTCACTCCTCAGGGACCCCAGCGTGGTGCCCAGCGCTCAGATTTGTCTACAAAGACGTGAAAATGGAAATTTCACGTGTTTCACAAGACTGCAGAGATGGGTCCGAGCGCTAGCCGGGTAGAAACCTCCTTCCCATCCTACTTGAAAAACGAGCTCTCCGCCAAGGCCGTGTTGTCACTTGTCACCGTGGTGCGACAGGTTGTGAGTGGAAAAACTCAAGCCAAGGTCAGCTGACACCAAGAAGTTTCGTGCGTGTTGCGTGTCCCTCCCCAGCAAGAAAACACGTCCTTTGTAGAGTTAGTCATTGTCAGGCTTGGACCGCCATGCAGTGGCGCTGCCCCTTGGTTTGGGCTTTGCTCCTCTGCAGCCTAACCTGGAAAGGCAAGTGGTGGGAGGGCACGGCCCTGTGTCTTGCAAAGAGAAGTCCACGGACAGTGTTTTGGGTTGTGCAATTTAGTCTCTGTAAGGCTGACGTGTAAGATAGGGGTTCTATCTGTCTCTATCTTTAGCGTTTTAATAAAAGCCTGTTACACGGTCTTCCAAGAGCAATTTGGCTGGATCTCAACCACAGTAAATGTGCAAAGTGATTAGATATTTTATTTAGCTGGCCCACCCGGTGGGCAGAGTGCTGAATAAATTATAAAATGGCAGCGAGAATGCTCAGACTGAAAGAAAGGGCAGTTTTAAATGAAAAAATGAAGTACTCGTGTGATTTACACGCGAGTGTGACTATGTACGTGGCTGAGTGTAATATTCCACCACCACACAGGAATCATGATGATCCCTAATTTTTGCTGAAGTTAGACTTGCAGAGTTCTGGCCAGGCAGTCCAAAATGTTTCACTGCCTTTTAAATTTAGGAGAGAAATTGTGTTTCAAATAGTCGTGTTTATTGGCCTTAGTCTGACTTTAATTAAAGTGTGGACCGTGTGCCCCCAGCCCGTTCTGGTGGCACTCAGAAGCGGGCAGATAAACCCTGCAGAGGCTGAGACCCTCTCTGCTTTATTTTCGAATTCTGGCAAGAGCGGGCATTCAGTTCACCGGGGAATCTGCTCGTCACACCGTTGACTCATTGCTAAAATTTGCAAAATTAAAAAATAAAAGCTTCCATTTTTAACCCAAACCCTTCCCAAGCATCTGTGTCATCTCTTTTTATTTATTTATTTATTTATTTATTTATTTATTATTTGTGTGTGCGTGCGTGTGACAGAGAGAGAAAGAGAGAGAGTGCGCCCCAGGCACACAGAATTAGGCTCGTCAGGACCCTGGGCTCAAGCCCCGGATGACTCCTGATTTCTCCTGAATGTCCCACAGGGACCTGGAGCCTTTGGGGTGTGTGATGATTTACAATAAGCGTCCCAGCAGGGCTCTTGGGGGCTGCTTCCTGCCTGTGACACTGCGCTGGGAGGCAGGGAGCTCTGGGTGGGACAGACATGTGCTCTCACTCTGGAGCTGGCTGTGCAGTGACACCTCGGGGCATCGCTCTGGGGTGTCCACTGTGGACCAGTGACTTTGTCACCCCCTCCCTGCCCCCATACCTCCTCCAGAAGCTGCGAGGAATAAGCGAGTTGATCTAGGCAGAGTGTTTCGAACTGGGCTCCCGAACCCGGCCCGTGGTCCAAGCTAAATCACTTCTCTAAACCTGTCCTGAGCCTGGCGCTATTTTTAGACGATGAAAACAGCTCCATGAAATTTTCACATTTCCCCCAAATCTGAAACAGCTCGGTCATTTTAAAAGCCTTGCCAAATAGCACTGGCAAGGAGAACACCATAATTAGGCAACCTCCCTGTGTCTTTCGAATGTGAAAGGGCTGGCGATGTTAATGTAGCCAACAAATGAATTCTCCTAGGTCTCCATTACACTTTCCTTATTAGAAATTTTAACAAAGTCAGTACTACCTGAAGTACTGTTAGAGATTAAATAGGGGGAAGCTGGCATGCAAGTTACCCTGCATTATTACAATTATAATTGCATAATTAGCTTAAAGTTTTATAATGCATTTTAGAGAGCCCAGAAGGAAATGCAGACAAATGAGGGATGAATTAATTCCTGCTTTTTTACCCCCAGTGAGGCTGACACACACATGAATAATGCATGTCTGTAACCAATTCTCGCTCACTAACTTCCTGTTGAAGGATTGTGGTGGTGTTTTGGGGGGTGGGGAACACCCACAATCCTGACCTTGAAAGGCCTCAAGTTCAATGCCAGCTCCTCTGCAGTGAGGCTTAGCAGTCAGGTTTTGCTAGGTTTGTTTATCTCGGGAGATGCTTGAAAAATCCGGCACCGGCCAAGTCCGGCCATCCTTGAGGTCGAGGGAGCCATGAGCTGGGTCCGTCCAGCACCTTCAGCCCCCAGCTCCTGGGTGACCGCACTGGCTCCTCCCTGGCCCCTCGGGCTTGCAGTGCCCTGGTCCCCACACAGGACCCAGACCTGGCTCTCGGGTCTTCCGCATGCTCTGCTGGGAGTGAGCCAGAGGACCCCAGGGGAGGCCTGGCCGATGCAGCCCTGGAAGTGGCCTTCTGGGTGCCGTGGGAGCCCCCACTTTTCCTCTCTGAGCAGGAGATGGGGGCCAAGGGAGAGGGCGGCAGGGCTGGGCCCAAGCTGACTTCCAAGGTGCCTCTGCTTCCTGCCAAGTCTCTTGAAAATCATTTCTAGCATGGGGTAAATGTTTGGTTTATTGTGTCATTTTATTGGGTATCATAAACGTGCTTAGCTGGGAGAGTCTGGTTGCCATCCTGAGACAGGAAAGCTCTCTGTCTGCTGAGCCTTTCCGAGGATGGCCGCTGCCCACTGGGGACTTTTCCTCTCCGGGGGAAGATGAGTCGCTGTGAGGACTTTTTCTAGGTCTCTCAGAGCAGCCGGGAAACTACTTCGCTTTTCAGATTCCTTAGTGGCTGTGGACAGACTGTGTTCTGGGTGCTTTTTTTGTAGAGCAGGCTACGGCCGCCCCAGGGGTCAGGTCTTGCGTTGGACCCGGGGCTCCCACCACTGACTTTGGAGAGAAGCTGGGAGCCTGGCTGAGCTGCCTCGAAGCCCTTGCTGAGCTTGCACCTGTGTGCAGAGAATCACCCCATCCAGCACAGCTCCTGCGGCGGCGGGGGGGGGGACCCCCAGGGCAGGGGGACCCCCAGTGTCCCGGCACCTCAGGCTTGCACTGAGCTCCTGCTGGGGAGGAGACCACTGCAGAGGAGAGGAGCAGGAGGCTTCTGTTCCCCTGAGGACCCCAGCTGAAATCCTTTCAGCTGGAGTGAGCCGGATGTGGGGCGGAAGGGAACCTGAGCACTGTGGATAGAGGCTCGCCGTTCATTCCAGATCTCCGCCAGACTGGGAACAGGTCCGGATTAAAGTGAATGCTCTCGTAGGCGGAGGCAGGGCCTTCCCTTCACCCTCCCATGGGTGTGCGAGGCAGAGGGTGGCTGTGGACACAGAGGGTTGCAGTGTGACTGCCTCCCCGGACTGCCTGGGAGAGGGTTGCAGGCTGGGGACAGAGCTCAGCGGCATACGCACCTTCCTGGCAGGTGCAAGGTCCTGAGTTCAATTCCCGGTACAAAAAAAAAGCTAATAAAATTAGTTTTGCCAGGCGTGGTGGCACACTCCTCTAATCCCAGCACTTGGGAGGCTGAAGCAGGAGGATCATTGCAAGTTTAATTGCAAGCTACAAAGTGAGCTCAAGGCCAGCCTGAACTGCACCCTGTCTTAAAAAAGAAAGAAAAGAGGGGTACAGATTTGTCTCTCTGGATGGGTTAGGAGCTGAAATCTGCTTGGAGAAATTTTTTAAAATAAACGGGGGCTGGGCTGGGCTGGGACCCATGTGTGCCAGTAGAGAGGGCTGCACCCTTCTGTTGTCAGGTCTGCGAGGCGAGGCCCACTGGGGGGCCCTTTGCCCCCTCCTAAAGCACACCCCATCTCCAGGCAGTCAGAGCGGCCCCTAGGCGCCCCGAGCTGCAGTAGTTTATAAAGGGCCAGAGTGAGGTTCTAGAGCAGCGGTGCGGGGTGCGCAGCCAGGACCCTCGTTCCTCTCCTTAATCAGAAGAGTGAAGCCGGGCACCGCAGTGCACGCCTATCATCCCAGCAGCACGGAGGCCAGGGCAGGAGGGTCACTGGGAGTTCCAGGCCACCCTGAACGGCACAATAAACAGCGTCTGAAGAACAAACAAAAGTGAAATGGGTCGTTTTGCTAGGAAACTGCCGGTGGTGCCCATTGCCACTTTTCTTTGGGGGTTAGGGGAGGGCAGTTCTGGGGGTGCCGTTAACCCCACTTGCTGTTGGTCACACGAGCACGCTCAGTACTGCCCGGTGTGTCCTAGGCACCCCCAGCCCCAGGAAGTCCATCACGCAGAGAAGGACGCAGTGGGGACTCCTGGGCGCAGACGGGTGCATGGTCTTTGCTGGCCAACGTGGGTCCCTCGGGAACAGGACACAAGGGGCAGTGGCTGTGGGGTCCCCTGTGGTGACCTCAGGTACAGAATGAGGAACCTCAGTGTCACCTGCGGAAAACAGGCAGGAGCTCCCCAACGCCAGCTTCTGGGGGTGCAGAAGCTTTTGGGGGTGCAGCTTCTGGGGGGACCGGCGTGGCGCAGGCTGGCGGTGCCGGCAGGGTCCCCACTTTGGCCTCTGCTGGCTCACGGAGGCCGAGGGTCCCTTTTCCGGTTGGGATTCAGATTCAGGGTCTGTTGATCGGGCCCTCAGGCGTGGTTCTGCTGTGTCTCGTACTGCACACAGGAGCAGAGGCCTCACTGCAGCCGCCCGTGCAAATCCAGGGCAATGCACGTCCTGGCACTGCAGCCCTGGCTCCGGCCCCTGGCCTTCCCTTCCTTCCACCCCTTGGGGACACAGGTCAGCCCGAACCACCCACACACGACAGGGCAGAAGTCCCCCTGCCCATGCTCCTGACCTCTAGACTCTGGTCGTCCAGTGTCCACAGAATTCACTATCCGACCCAGGCCCCTGCTCGGTTCCTCTGCCCTTATCCTGTCCCCCGTGCTCTAGGGACAGTCACCCACAGCACCTTCATCTGGGAAAAAATAAGGGGGCCAGGTGTGACAGGACACGCCAGCTATCCCAGCACTCGGGAGGCTGAGGCAGGAGGATCACCGCGAGTCTGAGGTCAGCCTGAACTGCACAGTGAAATACCATCACAAAAAAACCGTAGACAGAGCAGTCATCTGCTCCCTGCGGAATCTCACAAGCAGGTGCAGAAAGGAGACCCCCAGGCGTCTTGCTCCCACCCTGCGCTCCTCGGGAACTCTGCCAGCCTCGGTTTGGGAATGCAGCGAGGGAGAGGACCTTGCATAATTGTGCGCTCGCTCGTTGTGAAAGGTGGTGTTCTGTGTGGACGGGTCCAGGCCTCGGATCAGCTGGAGCTCCGTGGCCACGTAGAGGTAGGAGGTGTGACAGAGCAGGTCTGCGCCGTGAGTGAATTTCAGTATTTTGTGTAATTTATAAAAGCCACCTTGCCACGAGCCCCCCAAACTCTTCCTCCTCACTTTGCACATACACGTCCCACTGTCCTGGTCACTTCCTGGGCAGCTCTGGTGTCCTCTCCTGGGTGTCTTTAGCGGCGCTGTCCTGGAGACCTGGTTGTCCTGAACCAGTTCTCAGTGTCCCCTTTCCTGGTCCTTTTGACTCGGGAGGAGGCGAAGTCTAGGGTTTCAGACCTGGTGACTGAGGTGGACGAGGACCCAGCCTCATGTCCTCCCGAGCTGCCTTTCTGCTGGATGGCGCGTGGCAGCGGCAGCCACTGAACTTTTTATTACACTTTGCAAAAGCATTTAGGAAGGGAGACTCCAGAACTGCTCTGGAAACCAGCAGGAACGGCAGCGGGATGAGTGCGCAAAGAGAAGGGGAGGTTTGGAGAGCGTTGGTGGCCATGTGTCTTTTACTGTGATACCTGTTTTTTTTAATTTAATTTTTTGTCTTTTTGAGACAGGGTGTCACTCACTATGTAGTTCAGGCTGGCCTTGGGACAAACTTACAGCCTAGGCTGGCCTTGATCTCACAGTGATCCTCCTGCCTCAGCCTCCGAGTGCTGGGATGACAGGCGTGCGTCACTATGCCCCATCCTGCCCATCTCTCGAATACATCTCTGCACACTTAAGGACGCGGTGGCACTTTGGGGCTCGAGTGTAGCCAGGGCTGCCAAACTGTCAGCGCAAAATCAAAGAGAAGTGGAAAGTAAGGTTTTCTGCCAGTTGCTAATGTCTGGATTATAAATAGTTTTCTGCTCTTGGTATTATTAAACTGGGGCTTCTCCAAAACCATGATCTCCTAGTCTAGAATTTCTCCCTCCTCCACCAAAATGAGGGCGGTGGACTGAGAGTGTGAATTCCAGTGACGTTCCTGCCGCAGCTCTGAGAATTCCAGAGTTTTCCACTCGCCTCCTGCCTGCCCGTATCTCCTCTCCTCCGCAGAGGCGGTCAGTGCCGGTACGGTGCTGTCCCGCTGACTTCCTGCTGCGGGCTCCTCCTGGCCCTGGGATTTCACCCCAGGAAAGCTGGCGGCTGGGTTTCCAGGGTGGAAGAGGAACCAGAAATTCAGCCCAGAACGCCAGGCGGGCTGTGGGGACGGACGGAGTGGGCCTGGACTTGTATCTTTCTTGTTTTTTTGTTTTTGTTTAGGGTTTTGTTTGTTTGCTTGTTTTTTGAGACAGGGTCTCACAGGTAGTCCGGGCCAGCTTCAAATTCACTATGTGGCCCAGGCTGGCCTCAGACTCACCGATCATCCTGCCTCAGCCTCCTGAGTGCTGAAATGACAGGTACGTGTGCGTGTGCCACCACACTTGGCTTTTTTGAGGCATTTTATGGATGACTCTAGGGGTGTCATTTTAATATAAAGTTCACCTTCACCTTTTCAAGGCTGAATTCCACAGAGAGAGATTATGATTTGGTGGAAAGATGTAGGGTTTTGGGATTGTGGAAATTCTTAAGAGGCAGTTTGTATCAAATTGGCTTTTGTCTTTACAAGAAAAAAAAATGAAGGAGGTGCGCAGGAACCACCTCCCTGCCACCACCCCGCGCAGTGGTGGCCCCGGCTCCCCCTCCTCACCCGGCGTCCACAGCCCCGGCCCGCCTTGCTTCGGGGCCTGAAGCTCTCGGGGTTTGGGGCTCTCCCAGCATCGTTTGCACAGGGACGGGTCTCGCCGTTCCTCTCTCCTGGGGGCTCACAGTGCCACCTAGCACCACAGTCGAGCACCTTTGGGTGCCGACCCGCTGCAGCTGGCAGGGCCGTGGTCCCTGTGTCTGGGACCCGCAGTGGACACCGTCCCGCCACCCCTCCCCCGTGTCACATGTGGGTCGCAGTTCCTTGGCTGTGGCAGCGGACACCCACCCTGGGGTGCTGACAGCACCGGGCAGTTAGCACGGGCTTAGCTAGGAAGAAACCGGCCCCCTAGATCACCGTCGCCCGCTCACGGAGCAGACACAGTAGCCCCACATCTCAGCCATCTCACGAGTCCAGCACAACACCCACCCGCCAGGGTGGACACTGCCCTGACACTGAGGAACAGCAAGTCCGAGAGCCAATCAGCTTCTGTGGCACAGCGCTCGGGAGGCTGAGGCAGGAGGATCGCTGCAAGGCGGGGGGCCAGTCTAGGCTACCTAGTGAGACTGTTTCAAAAAACAGAAAAGAAAAAGTTTAGAGAATAAGACACTTATTAAACACCAAAGGCTTACTAAACTTGTGCTGCCGCTGTTCCAGCCCCGTGGACCCTGAGCTGGGGGCCATACATGGAAAGATTAAGAGCCACAACTGAGGCCAGGCCTGGGACCTTGTGGAGTGGCCCTGTGTCACCTTGCGGGTGGCCTTCTGTGACCTTGAGGTTCCTGCATGTGAAGAGGGGGCCTCGGAACCTCCCCCCGAGTCTCCAGCTCCTTGGAGACCATGCATGTAACTGCTGGCCGAATCCCTGCCGTGCCGCCCATGTCTGTCCCTGGCGTACTGATGACCCCCTGGACAGGGCCACCTGCTGTGCTTCCAGCTTACCTCTTCAACAGCCATGCCCAGCTCGAGGCCTGTCTGTATTTCTCCTCCTTTTAAAAATGTTACAGTACATTTTAAAAAATAGCAGGCCTGATGATGCATGCCCATAATCCCAACACTCTGGAGGCTGAGGCAGGAGGATCACCTTGAGTTCCAGGCTAACTGGGCTGCACAGTTCAAGGCCCAGCCTGGATGGCATAGCAAGACCTTGTCTCAAAAAACAGAACAAAACAAGAAAAATAAACAGTTTTGTTTCTTCTATACAGTGGCTACAGTGTCACCCAATTAGGTCTGTGCTGTTTAACCGGAAAAGAAAAGCCATGAAACGCTGGGCCTCGGGTTGGACACGGCCAGGATGTGTTGTCCCCGAATTCACTGGCTCTTTGTCACCTTTAGGTTGTCAGTGACAGGCATTGCTCGGGAATTGCCACTGGATTAAAATAGCCTAACTTCGAGAGCTCTGCCCTTTTGGAAGCTCTAGGAGTCTGGTCAGCGCTGCCTTGGGGAAACTGAGGCCTGTGTGGCCAGAGTCTGTCTCTGCCTGGGATCCTGGGCCTAGTGGTGGCAGAGGCAGGAGCGGACCCACAGGCCTTGAGTTCTGCTTCCTGCTGCCGGCCGGTCTACACCACCCGCCGGGGCTGCAGGGATGGCCGAGTGGGCAGGAGCAGGCCTGGGCACACCCTGCTCCCTGCCCGTCTGCCCCTCTGCCCACAGGTATTTAGGGTCAGGCTGGGGCAGGGCGGCCCAGGGCGGGAGGACGCAGGTGAGTCACTGCCCTGCCACTGCTGAGCAAGGGGCAGTGCGATCAGGCTCACACGGGCGGGGTGATCTTTATTACAGGTGGGGCCAAGGGGTGAGGGTACCCGGGACCAGGACTCCGACCCGACCCGCTGCGGCTGAGCCGAGGCCAAACTGCTGACCTCAGGGATTGCTCGCTCCTGCCCCTGCCCCATCCCTGCTCCTCCTCTTCCTCCTCTTCCTCCTGCTCTTCCCCTTCCTCCTGCTCCTCCTCCTCGCATGAAAGGAAAGACAGTGCTCTCTGCAGAAGTAGGACTGGCCTGCTGTGGTCAGGAGGGCATGGTGACCGGGGCAGTGGCTGGCAGGCTCATCCCGCCCCATCCCGGGTCAGGAGCAGCCGCAGCGTTGGCAGACGAGGGGACCGAGGCCCAGGCTGCCCGCGGTCATCTCCAAGGACACTCACTGAAGCTCTGAGAGAAGGTGGCTGTGGGTGGCCTGTCCTGGGTGGGACCCTGCCCCCTGGGCCCCTGGGCACAAGGTCCACACTGGGCATCACCCACGGCTGAGGGCTTCGCTGTGTCCTGTGACGCTGACGCTGCCCATGGATGGCCACACGTTGGAGACCTGGGGAGGGGGACAGGGCCGTGCTTGCCACCACCGTCCTCTGGGGCCAACCCAGGGGAGTCCGTGGGGCCACTGCTAGCTCTGTGCTGTGCAGGGGATAGGTGGCCTCTCTCTAAAGCCACCTAAAGTTGGACATCTCCTGCCCCGCCGGACCCCCCACCTCTGCGCAGCCACCACGCCGACCTTCCACGGGGCTCGGGGGCCACCTGTGCCTCCATCTCCTCGTCTGTGGTCTGTGGGTTGAAGCTGACACCTTCGGAGATGTCGGGAGAGGGTCACCCTAGGGAACGGGGAAGGACCCCAGGAGCTTTCCGGTGTTTTGTTTTGTTTTGTTTTGTTTTGTTTTGTTTTGTTTTGTTTTTTAAAGTAGTCTTTGGTTCTGGAAATGGTTGGGCTTGCGAACAGTTGTGGCAGCGATTTTTGTCTGAGACACAGCGTGGGGTGACCTTACCCAGTTGGGTCTGGTTAGAACAGGGGCTCCCAGCTCACAACCCCGTGAAGCAGAAGCCGAGGACAGGACACTGGTGACCTCACTGCCGGGACTGTACTCCGATTCTTTTTTCCTCTGGGTAGATGAGCCCATAATTATGAAGAGTCTTCCACACAGTAGTTACTGGCTCTTGACGAAAAATAAAACATAAAAAGCAAGCAGCCCTAATTATTTTAGCTGTCCGCACATAGCACGTGTCATAGAAAGATTAACGTCCCCTTCGCAAACACAGGCGTGTTTTCGTGTGGCTGCGGTGTGGTCCGGTGGAGCCACGAGGGCCAAGTGCGCGAGACAGGCGGCGTGGAGCTGGGAAGTGTCCGCTGTGTTCTTCCAGGAGGCCGAGGCTGCTACGGGTCTGGGATGAGCCCCCCGCCGGGCTCCTGGGCCCTGTGAGGTCATCAGCCTGGGTGAGCCCCACTGGGATGCCTGGCACCTCGTGAGCGGGCAAGGGGACCCTCGCGCCCCTCTCCGTGGTCACAGCGTCTGCTCCGGTGGCTTTGAGCTTTGTTCCTGGATGGCAGGGCTCAGCTGGCAGCCACAGCCCATGGGGCCCACAGGGCAGGCCGCAGCTCTCCGCAGGTGGCCCGGGGAGACGCTGGGGAGCCCTGGTGTGACCCAGCCTACGGGATGTCACCCCAGGGTGGGTGAGGACAGTGATTTGCCCGGTATCTGACTCAATGGTGTCCTGTGAGTCTTTCCTTTAAGCGCTGGCACCGAAAGCTGTAGCAAGTGTCTCAAGGACACTGTTCGCCAACCCCAGAAGTCCCCTGGGGATGGCTGGCCGGGGGACATTGGTAGAACCCAGTGCCCTCAAATTAGCAGGCTCTGCAGAGGAGCTTTGCAGAGGGGTGGGTTGCGGCTGATACATTGTGTCAACTCCGGAAGTCCGGAAGCTTAATTGACTCAGCAGCGCTCTACCCTGGGGGGCAGAGGACAAGCCTTACCTTCTAGAATGCTGTTCCTGTGTCAAGTGGAGAAGGTCAGAAGTTCAAGTGACGCAGCAGGGGGCCAGGGTCCTCACTTTGTAAACACCCTCAGCCGTGCAGGAGGAGGGCACAGGGGTGGTGTGAGTGCCACCCCCGCCCCAGGGGAGCAGCCTGCACCCAAGGAAGGCAAATCGGGGGGACTGATTGCTGGTTCTTCCAGTCTTGGCCCTCAGCTTGGACAAAATCTTCTGGCTTCTGGCGCAGGCTGTCTGGCTTTTGCCTGGGACTTCAGCCTTTGGAGTGGATTCTTCAGCGTTCCGCGCAGCCCCCTTGGCCTCCAGACACGGACCTGCACGGGACACTGCCGCTCACTGCAGCCCTTGGGCTGGACCCTTCAGCCTCCAGCGTGCAGGCGCCCTCTGCACACGCCCTCATCGGCCTCTGGCTGGCCGTGGTAAGCCAGTCTAGTGCTTTCTTACACATTTGTGTGTCTTGTGTTCCATTGTTGCTCCGGTAACCCCGACTGATCCACATTGTCTGCAAAGCCTTTGGAAGACGGGATTCTGCGCCTCTCCTGAGGAAGAGAACGCTGGGAACCCTGCACCGGAGCGCAGTCCTCGAGTCCAGGATAGCTATGACGGGCGGGTCACCAGGCTTCCTGAGCTGACAGCGGCCAGGGGTGCAGGGCGAACATGTGCACTTCTGGCCGCCTCCTGGGGACGCTTGGAGGACTGCGAACTGAGCCATGTGAATACCTGGTGGGGCAGGTGCTGCCTGCGGCTGGAAATTTGCTCGCCTGTCCTCACGCCGCAGGTCCCAGGTGGGGAACTGAGTGGGTCCGTGTCAGGCCAGGGCACCGTCCCCTCCACGCACTGTGGAACGTGGTCCGCAGCCCAGTCCAAGGCAGGGCCAGGGCTGGAGCTGTGGTGAGGAGTTTGCAGACCCAGGGATGTGGGGGGCTCTGTCTGCAGTCTCCTACCCCACAACCTGCTGTCTTGCTTTTTCATTGATGAACTTTCTTTCTTGGGATTTTGAGACAGGGTCTCACTATGTAGTGTAAGCTGGCCTTGAGTTCACTTTGTAACCCAGACTGCTCTCAAACTTGCAATGATCCTCCTGCCTCAGCCTCCCAAGTGCTGGGATGACAGGCGTGCACCACCACGCCCAGCCATCTTGGAACAGTTTTGGGTTCCCATACATTTGCTGTCTCTCCACACCCCACCCTCCGCTGGCCACACAGAGGGGTCCACCCAGTGCCCAGGGTGCAGCTGGTGAGCCCACACGCTCACCATCCAGGGTTTCCATGCCTGCAGTGTGGTACACGTACAGAGTCGGAGACATGTGAGAGAATACAGTCACCTCCACAGCACTCTGCAGACAGCCTCACCTCCCTAAAACCCTGCGGGCATGGCTTTGAACCCACCACCCCGCCTGCCGGCCCCTGAGGCCTGCACTGCCTCATCGCTGGGTCTTTCCAGGACGTCCACAGTGGAATCAGCGCAGTCTGTGCCTTTCTAAGGAGCCCGAGTTTGTTCCCTCCTGAAGGATGTCTCGTCGGCCTCAGCATCGCTGACTGTTGGTTAAGCTGCTCTCAACACCCAGGTGTAGGATCGGGTTTTCACCTCATTTGCCTAAATACCACAACTGCGATTCTTGGATCTCCAGCTAAAAGTCTTCTGTAAGGGACTATGAACTAGCGCCAGAATTGAAAGTGATGGAGTGTTTTAAAAAGCGGGGTGTGGTGCGCACACCTGTAACCGCAGCACTCGGGAGGCTGAAACAGGAGGATTGCTGTGAGTTCAAGGCCCTCCTGAACTACATAGCGAGATGCTGTCCCCAAAACGAACAAAAAGGTACACTACATGCATGGAGCAGTCTCCGGAAACGAACCTCACCGTCCCGCTTTACTAAAGTGCTCCACGAAAAGCCGAACGAGCAGACGGCGGAGCCCTCCGAGGTTGCTGTGTGTGCGTCTCCGCGGCCAGCGGGTACGCGGCCCGTTGCCCCCCCACCCGTGGAGGCCCACGGCCTGGGTTATGGCCGTCTGGGCGGGTGTACGGTGAGCTTGCCGCGTCCACCTGCCATTCCCGAGTCCCACGGCAGTGACCGATTTTCTCCGTGGTCATCTGCCACCCCGTGTCACCTTTCGGGAGGTGCCTTTTTACGTCTCTCGTCCCCCTTAAAACGAGGCCGGGAGCTTTCCTCCTGCTGTCCGCAGAGCTCTCTAGGAGGGTGACTGCGCTTAGCAGAAGGTTCCTTTGCACGGATCTCGTCCTGTCCCGGGCAGAGCGGAGCTTCTTGTTTAATGAAACCCAGCTTTGCCAGTCTGGCGCCTTCGATGGCACCCTCTGCCGGACCAGGCTCCTCTGCATTCGCCTCTCAGCCTCCCGGGAGGCGTACGGCTTTACCTTCAGGCCTGCGGTCAGCTCAGTGCATTCTTCGGGACAGATTTTTTGTTTTAATATTGACGTTCGGCACCAGTGCTTTTTCTCCCGGCGCCTTCTTCCTGTCGCCTTTGCTTCTCTGTACAGATCAGATGATGGTTTAGGTGGCTCTGCTGACCCTGGCCTGCTCCGAGGGTCGGTCTGCCCGTTCTTTTGCTGGTCCCACGCTGTCCTGAAGTGTCCATCCCCAGACGAGCCCCACAGTGGAGGGCGGGCTGTCCTGGGTCTCTCGCTTCTCCGCCTGAATTTTAGAACCCGTTGGTTAATAGCTACAAGATAATTTACTGGGGTTTTGATGGCGATTGCGATGAATCTCTAGGTCAGATCGGAAGAACCCCATGGGGACCATGCTGAGCTTTCTGAAATGTCCGTGCATGGGGGGGGGGGTATCTACTGTTTAGTCCTTTGATATATTTTATTAGAACCGTGCTCCCCCACACAGTTCATCTTCGCATTGTTAAGTTTATGCCTCATTTTCTGTGCAGTGCTAATGTAAACGGTAGTGTTTTTCATTTTAAATTCTGCTTGTTGGTGTACAGGAAGCTGCCGGCCTGTGCTTCTCACCTTGGTCTTCGGCAGCTTTGCTGTGATTGCTTTTTAACTCCAGGAGCATTTTCTGGTGTGTTTTATTCCCAGATTCTGTGTGTAGGTGATCATGTCATTGTGAACAAAGGAAGTTTAATTTCTTCCTGCTCTTTTGGATAGCCCGCATTTCTTTTTCTTTATTGCATTAACCAGGACTTCCGGAATAAAGCTGAAAACCGGTGTGGGGAGGGGTTCCTCACCCGTTCCCGTTATTAGCAGGAAGGTTTCAAGTTTTCCACCATTAAACCTGGTGTTAGCTGTGGGTTTTCTGTAGGTGGTCTTTATTAAACTGAGGAAGTTTCTTTCTGCTTTTCTGAGAGCTTTTACTGTGAGTGAATGTTGGAGTTTCCAAACGCCTTTTCTGCATCTATGATACAGTCATTGATTCTTTTCTTTTCTCTTCTTTCCTAAACAAGGCCTCCCTACATAATTCAGACTGGCCTCGAACTCACTGTGTAGCCCAGGCTGGCCTGGAACCCACAGTGATCCTCCTGCCTCAGCCTCCTGAATGCTGATACACTGGTATTACAGGTGTGCACTACCACACCTGGGTTGAAAGAAACTTTTTCAGTTATATTAGTTTTTCACTCTCAATTTCTTCTTCAGTTTTTCTGATTTCTGCTGTGATTTTTTTTCCCCTGCTATCTAATTCAAGTTTAATTTGGCCTTTTCCTAGTAGCTTAGGGTAGAAGTTTATTGTTCTAGAGCTTGCTTCTGGGGTTTCTCTCCCCTGCCCCTGCCCGCATCTGTGTCCTCCTGCCTAAGCCTCCCAAGTGCTAGGATTACAGGCCTGTGTCCCCACACCGTTCCCCTCACTTTTAACTTGTAACTTGTTTGGAGGGGTTTCTTCCTAAATGCTCCCCATAAACACTTGGTTTGGGTCTTGAATCCCTTCTCACAGCATTAGTCCTCACTGACGCTTGAGGTGATTATTGATTATTGATACACACCTTCCAGCCTCGGCCCTATCATGAGTTGTGTGAAGACGGAGGCGCGTTGTGAGATGGCGTTACTGGCTGACGTCATCGTCATTGTGTGGATGTCACAAGGTGCGTTTACAACGACCTGTACGGCGTTTGGTGTCTGCACACCAGGCAGCTGGGTAGCACCTGCAGCTGCGGGCTGTAAACCTGAGGGCAGGGCCCGGGCGGCGGCTCGGGCTGGACCAGGAGCAGGAGGAATTCTCCTGGGAAAGGCCAGAGCCTCGCAGGCGCCAGCGCCTACGGGGCAGACTCGCTTTTTATCACGAACTTGTATTTTTTTTTTAATTTTTCACTTTTAATAACAGCTTAAAACATAAGGCACATCCTAGAACTGGTACCAAGGTATGTATTTATATCTATGTCTTTCAAGCTTATTCCTGTCTTGAAAATCATATTTTTTGTTTTATTTGACTTTTAAAACTTTTTGTTGTTGTTAAACCCAAGAGAGACGTGTGCGTTCACCTGGCGCAGAGCCAGGCCACAGTTACCCCGCTCGCTGCCCTCTTTTCCCGGGCACTGTGCCCGGGGCCAGTGACACCCGCAGCTGGCCCCACCAGCGGAGCCTGCGTGACGGTCCCATCCCCAGGGCTGCGGCCCGGATGACCGCAGAGGCCGAGGCAGAGCGAGGTGGACCCACAGCCACCACACGGAGTCATCTGTGCGCTTCTCCGTGACTGGCAGCGCCGGGGTGGTTTCCCCCACTCTTCCCCATGGACAGGGGCAGCATGTCCTCTGCCTAGGACCTGTCTGCATCCACATGGTTCCCAGCGACGGAATGTCCAGCGCCGTCGTCCTCTGCGGTGCCGCAGGATGAGTGTCCGCGGCGTCTCCTCCCTTCTTCCTTCTGTGGTCGCTGTGAGACTGGCGCGAGGTTCCTCCTCCTCTGCCTGCTTAGCACAGCGCGCCGCTCCTGAATGCCTGGCGACACAGTCCCTGGAGTTTGCGAGCACAGTTAGCGACACAGCCAGGTCACCTCCGCATAAACTTCGCGGTAGCGGACGAGCCCGAATCCCTCCTGCACCTCGCCTGGTGTCTGGATCGTTCCGCTGACACGGGCGGCCGGGCGTGGGGTTAGAGGCGCATGCACATAGGTGGGTCTCGCCGGACACTGGCTGCAGCCAACTCTGAGCTGTTTGTGGATGAGTAAGCAGGGTGACAGCATACGGTGGCCCCTCACGTACCCGTTCTGTGACGCCTTCTCAGACTCCTGAGTTCCTGACCTTTCTCCTTTCCGTTCTCTCCCAAGAGTTTCTCTTACCACTTCCTGCAAGGCGGAGCGACCTTCCAGCAGCGGACCCCTGGTGCTGGCTCCCGGGGAGCCTTCACCCCGTCACAGTGCAGGGGTCACTTGGCAGGGCACGCACTGTCAGCGTGGCGGGCTTTGTCACTCAGCGCTCTGTAGCTCACGTGCTCTGCTGCTTACGTGGCTTCCCAGATACCAGTGTGACTATCTCTGGGCTTCCCCACCTTGGGGCTTGTTTTCTCCTCCGGCCTCTCCGGATCATTTTCTTTGACCTCCTGATGTCCGAGTGTGATCCGCCCAGGCGTGGGTCTTAGTCGCTGTTGGCTTCCAGCGCCGTCCTGCTCCCCAACTCTGGTTGGCCTCTCCAGGGGACCCTGACTAGCTCTCGAGGTACCTGTGTCCCTTCCTGCATATGACACCTTTCATAGCTGTCCCGGGGCTCCGGAGGTCCCTGCCGCCCGCCTCCTCCTGGCCGTTTTCTCTCTGTGCTTTTCAGACTTGGGGGTTTCCAGGGACCCTCGGGAGCCCAGCGATTCCTCCCGCACCCGGTTCCGCCGGCGTTTCCCGCGTGTTTGTGTAGATTCACTGTCAGTTCCCGAGTCTCTGCTTTCTCACCCACCCGTCCCGTGTGTCGCCTTCTTCCTGCAGCGAAGCCCCGAGCAGCTGATCTCAGGCTGCGTAAACTCCACCTGACGCGGCCCCGGGCTCTGGCGGCCCCGGGCTGTCCCAGCTGTGCCTTGACTTCCGCAGGCCTGGTAATTTGCAGAGCAGAGCACTTTCCTGTCTGGAGATGGCCTTGCCCTGCCCTGGCCAGAACCCGAATGCGCTGTCCCCTCCTGGTCACCGTGAAAACCTGGCAGGAGGCCTGGGGGGGCCCGAGGTTCCCCCTGCGCTCTCAGCCTCTTGGGCTGTGGCCCCCGCCGATTCCTCCTCTTACAAACCCGAGGAAGCTATTAGCTCTGCGGTTTGCCCCCTTGCGTGTACTCAGATGGGTGATGTCTGGCTGCCCAATTGGGGTGCGATTCGACCCTCCAGGGACCCCCTCGGGAGACCCCGCTGGTGCACAGAGTGCCCACTGGACACAGGGACCACGGGGCTCACATTCAGGGAGGACAGAAGCCTTGTTGCTTCCAAGGCTGGCCCCGCGCGCTGGGCCCTGCCCACCCTGTCCCCCTGGGTCCCTCCCTGCCTCGACCCTGGCCTTTCCTTGGCTTCTCTGTGTCCAGCCCAGTAGCCCAGCACCCACAGGACCTCGTCCCGTGCCCTCTGCGCCCAGACGTGGCCCAGCCTGCACCTCTGCTCTGCCGTCCCCAGCCCCAGCCCAGCCCTGCACCCGGCATGGCTGTGTCCGTGTCCGTGTCCTGCGTGGGTCACTGCACGCACGAGCGCCTGCACAGGGAGCACAGACACGGAGCGATGCGGGGAGCACAACACGCTGGGAAGACAGGGAAGGACGGGGCCCTGCCTCCTCCTGGACACACTGCTCCTCACACCTCCTTCCTGCAGACCCTGTCCTCCTCCTGTTTCCTGATGACCACGTAGGGAGACGAGATAAAATAACTTGCAGTTTACTAACATATGCTTTTCTCCCTAACGAGGAAAAAGTAAGTATCAGAGAATAAGGTTTTTGTTTGGTTGCTTTGGTTTGGTTTTTTGAGATGGGGTCTGGCTGTGTAGTTCATGGGGTTCACTGTGTGGCCCAGGCTGGCCTTGAACTCACGGGGATTCTCCTGTCTCAGCCTCCCAAGGACTGGGATGATGGAGGTGCGTCACCGCACCTGTCGGGGAATCAGATTTGTCGAGTAGGGTTGAGCTTTGGAGGGCCATGAGCTGTGGTAAATCTAGGGAGTTTTCGAGTCCCCTAAAGTGAATCTCAGCCCCATCGGGAGGTGACATCCGGTGAGGCTACCCGCTGCAGGTCATTGCCTGGCACCTCTCCACGTTCCTGGCCTGCCACCCCTCGGGACGCCGGTCCTGCTGTGTGCCTGGTCTACCAGATGCAGTTCAGGGACTGGCAGTGTCACGCAGTCAGGGGACAGGACCCCTTCTAGCTCGAGAAAGACCCGCTTCCGCAGCGGGACGCAGACTGCAGTGCACTCAGGCGCCCCAGCGTGGTGGAGCCAGAGAGGCCGGGCTGGGAACCAACGAGGCACCTTCAGGTGAAGTCATCTGGGGACTCCGCCTCAACAGGCTGCCGTCCACCAGACAAGTCTCTCAAGGTCCCTAAGGCCACCACTAGCACAGGGCCACCTCCCAGTGGCGTGGATGGAGTGGGATCCCTACCCCCCAAGGACCCCTGCCAGGGTGGAAAAATAATTTCAGCAATGAACTCTGACAAATGTGAGCACATAGCGTGGACGACCTTCTAGGTGATGACCAGCTGGGGACTGGACGGCAGGGAGCTGACCCAGGAGGTGGGGCGGCCTGTTTCTCTTGACCTTAGTGAAACGCTCAAAAGCGACTGACTTCCTCTCTCAGCGTGGACTCTGGGCTTGGGGTGACACTGCAGGACAGGAGCCATTGGAATGGGGCTGGGGGTGGGGTGGGGCACCCAGCAAGGGGCTTGCGGAGGAGCCCGCTGAAGGGGAGAGTGGGCAGTGGTGCCCAGGGTCCTTGTGGCTTGAGGGTGTCACACCCGAGTTCGGAAATTCTTAAATAAGCTAGAACTCCCCCAGGGACAGATGCATGAACGCAGACCTGGGAGGCAGTGGGCATCCCGGGGTGCAGGTCTCAGCTGGGGGCAGGGGTCCCGCAGAGCAGGGTCGGGTCATCAGCATGCAGGGGTCGGACCCGGAGCAGTGTGAGGCCGAGGCAGGTCAGCAGGTGTCCTGCGGTCCCGGATGCGGAAGGTGACCCTCCGGGTCACACTGAGCTGCACTGTGTTAGGTTCCCGGCGGGGTGGGTGGTGCAGGGCTGTGCAGATGGAGCGGGAGCTGGACGGGCCAGCTGGTGCGCTGAGCGCTTCCGCCTGGTACTGCAGGCGGCGGAAGTGTCTGCGATGCCAGGCTCCTGGCTCTTCGCCTTCGGGGCTGTGGGGCCTGGTTCCCCCTGCTGGCCTGGCTCGAGCCTGGCCGTGGGCTCTGTTGCCCAGTCCTGCGTCCCTGCACCCCGCGTCCTCCAGGGAGCAACCATCAAGCGTGCACCTGCCCCTGGGAAAGAGGCTGCTGGTTCAGTGTTTCCTGCACGCTGGGTGTCAGGGCCCCCCCCCCGCTTCTCACCTACGAACACCCCCACTCTGCACAGGCCCTGGAGCTCCACAAGCCCCTCGTGAGCGGCAGCCGGCCCTGGCATCAGCAGAGATGCAAGCTGAGCAGTCGGGACACGTCCGGGGCACCCAGGACCGCGAGGATCACGAAGCCCCTCAGAGTGGCCTGAGAGTCCTGAGAGTCGAGCCCAGTGCTGCCCCCTGCAGGCTTCCCGCAGCGCTGAGCACAGGGTCCTCTCCTGGTGGCTGTGGCTTCTCTCCAGTCCTTCGGGTCCCTGTGTCACCCGGCCAGACCAGCAGCGCAGGGCTCTGGCTTGGTGACAGTGGCTGGGTGAATGACAGGTGTGGAGGGACTCAGGGTCCCACTCCCTGGATGTCGCCAAGCCCAGCTCCCGCTCCCAAGGGGGAGGAGACAGAGGCAGAGGGGAGCCCACGCCCCTCAGGATGGGCGGTGTTCCTGGTCCCTAACTTCTGGCAGCCTCAGAGCTGGGCACTGCCTCCCCAGGACTCCAGGCTCCTGCTGCCTGGGCGCTGGGGCGGGGACCTGTCAAGCACAGTCAGCTGGACAGGGAACAAAAGAAGGGTTCCTCAGGGAGACCCCCAGTACCAGCAAACAACAGCAAGGAAAACCGACCTAAAAAGCTAGATGAGGACGTTTCCCATGCTGCAGGAAGTGGACTTTGTAAGGAAGATTTTACCAGGAAGAGCTGAAGCAGAGGACAGTCAGCGGCCTGTGCGAGGGACGGCAAGGGAGTGGTTAACTGGGACGCTCTTTCCGGCTCGGCTCCTTGCTCTGTCTTTCCTGAAGGTCTCAGCAGGTGGTGACGAGGCCCCCAGCGGGTGCCCCTCTGCAGGTATCAGGGTCCCAGAGAAGCTCCAAGCCGAGCCGTGCCGCGCCTAGGTCCCGCCTAGGTCCCGGAGCTCTGAGGGTCCAGGTGAGCCCAGGCTGCAGGCCATGGACCACAAGGAACTTGGCGTCAGTCTTCAACACACCCTTGTGTCACATGTCCTGTTGCCCGCTTCACACACTGTGCAAACTCTGAGCCGCTCTGGCTTGTGCGGTTCCTCACAGGGTTCCTGGGGTGTGGGACTCCCCAATCTAAAACTGGGAAGACCGAGTCAAGTGGATCAAGATGACATGGTTTCCCAGTCAGGCGCAGCGTCCGTCAACAGAAAGGAATGAGTTTCGCCCGGCTCCTGCTGCGGGGATAGCAAGGCCTCTGCTGCCCCTCAGGAGCTCCTCCCCCAGCACCCCGGCTCACAGCAGCCCCAGGGCCGGGGACTCCCCTCCTCTCCCATCCACCCCGCACCTCCGGAAGCACATAAGCGAGTTTTCATGCCGCTTCCTCCCGGAAGTTCTCCCTGATTACCCCAGCCAGGCTGGTCCAGGGACCGCTGCTGTGTCCCTTACGTCACTGGCCTGTGTGGCTTCCTGGAGGAGGGGGACCTGCTCCGCTGTGTCGCGCCAGCAGCAGGCCGAGGGCAGCACTCGCGCGCGCGGATTGATACTGCCGGACTGTGTTTCCGATGCTTTGTTTCGTGCCTCCATCCGGATCATCTCTGCCTCCCTCGTCCCCTGTCCTGGCTTCCTGTGAGTCTCCACGGTTAGGAAACACGCGGTCTGTGTTTTTATGAGTTTCCCCTGGATCCGGCCGGGCCTTCCTGCGCGGGACTGTGCGGGCTGAGTTTGTAGGGCTGGGCGCGCGCAGGAGTCCCGGGCACACACAGCGGGGCCCCTGCAGACGGGGCGTTCACGGCCACCTCTGCTTTGCAGCTGTCCCATCTCCCCCACACACACAGAGGCCCAGGTGACCGCCCTGTGTGGGACTCGCCCCTCATGGGGACATTGCATACACCGTCCAGCTACAGCGCTCCCGGCCCCGTGTCCAGGGCAGACCGCAGCATGTCCCGGGCACCCGGCAGGAGGAGGAGAAGCAGCTGCAGGAGGTGGGGAGAGGACCGCAGTGAGCCAGGGAATGACAGGGAGTCCCGGGGGAGGACGTGGTGCTCCTGCCAGGGAAACATTAATAACCCCCGGCCTGGGGGCGCACGGCTGTCAACCTGCACTCGGCAGGAGGCTGAGGCAGGAGGATTGCCAGGAGCTCCAGGCCAGCGTGGGCTCCGCAGGGAGTTCAAGCTCAGCCTAAACTGCACAGCAAGACCCTGTCTCAAAGAATAAACAAAGTAAAATGGCAGCGTGTTTGGGGCTTTTGTTACCTATATTTTAGCTGAGAGGATCATCACAGTGACCTTCCCCATCAGAAGCAGTTCTCCGGCTGTGCGTACTGGGTAAGATTCTGGGAACCTCACAGACACGCCATATTTGGAAGAGAGACAAACCGGGAGGCGCCGCGGCTCCGTGGCTTTAGTATCGATCACGTCCGTGTAAACGAGGCGGCAGTGGAGGTGTTTCCTGCAGCGCCCACGGGTTCTGCCAGTGCCCATGTCCACCGTGGAGTTGGCAGCGGTACCAGACCCACTGCCCCCAAGCCGTGCCCTGGCCCCAGGGTTCCCTGTGTCTTGTGTTTGCCCCGTTTCCCACCAAAGCACCCCGCTGTCCCCTTCCTCTCCCTCGGGCCCCCCGCACCTTCCCTCCCGTCCTTTTGAGATCCCAAGCTTCAGGGAGGGCCCTTCGAGACCCACCTGACCCGGCCTGGAGCTGGCGGTTACGGGTGCCAGGCCACACAGGGCCCCCCTTGCCCTCTGTGTCTGCCTGGACCATCTCGGGCCTCTGGTCCTGGCGTGGAAACCAAGGCCTCGTCCTGCAGAATCTGGGATCTCGAGGGGCTGAGGCTCTGTGCGCAGACACTGCCATTTATAGTCAGGCTGGCCTGGGCCCGCAGCCCCGGCGTGGAGGAGAGACTGCGACCGGGGAGCAGAGCTATGTGGGCAAACGGCTAGCTTCTTCCCCGGGAGCCAGAAAAAGCTCTGCTAACCTCTGACCTAGCGAGAATAAACACAGCAGGCTTAGGACCCGCAGCCCCCACCCCCCGGCCACGGTTGCTCATGTTTGTTTAATTCCTTTTCAGATCCATTCTCCAGCTTAAAACCAGAGGACCCAGATCACACCACAGCGTGCAGGTAAGTTTTCTTTCCATGGTAAAGCACAGCCCGCGGGCGTCACTGTGGAGATGGTGCTAACGCCCCAGGTTAGCGGCGCCCCACCAAGCAATGCCTGCATCTCTATTTAGCTGCCTTTTTTCTAATGTTTTTTTTTTTTTTTTGGTCTCCAAAATGATTTACAGTGTTTCCATTTCTTGCAAAAACAGAGCTGGGTGCCCTGTTCTAAGAACACAGGCAAGAACAGACCACGATTGCTCGCCAACTGCTATTAAAATACAAACTTTTTTGATGAAGAAACTGTTTCCAGGCCCCGGTTGATGGTCTGCGCCTCTCACAGTGTCCACAAGCTGAGGGATTTGGGTGACCCCTCGCCCACCCGGCTGGAGCACAGGCTCACAGCTACAGCCCCCTAGAGCTGCCGTCTTGTTTTCTGTTTTGTTTTTTGTCTCATCTCACCTAAATGATTGCTGAAAGTTGGTGATTCTGCTGTTTGCAAATGTCCTCCAGAGCCAGGAAAGTAAAGTTCTGTTTAAGTCGAACACGTCTAGGGCTTCAGTTCCACTCCCTGGAATGGCAGGGCTCTCCTCCTGTTAGTGGTGTGTATGGGTCAGCTTTTGCTGTGTAACAACCATGCAGGAATGGACTCACTCACAACAGCAGTCATTTATTTCTCCCCCAACCTCCTGGCTTGCTGATTTGGGCTGCACTTGGCTGTGTGTCCCCTCTGTGGCTGGCTGGCTTTCCAGATGCCAGGCCTAGGCCCCTGGGGCTCTGATTCTGACGGGTCACCTGGCTGTCGGCAGATGTGGCAGCACTGGCTACGTTTTGTGCATCGCCATCCTTCAGCTGTCTTAGTCCGTGTGCAAGACGCCGAGACAGTGTTGGGAGAGACAGGTATCAAGGGCCCAGCCAGCAGTGACCCAGTGTTCGTCGAGCTAAAGCAGACCTGCGGCTTGCCTGGGTTCCAAGGGTAAACATACAGATTCTCTTCTTTATTTTTATTTCTTTTCTATTTATTTATGATCCCAGAGATTGAGCCCAGGGCCTTTGCACTGAACGAGATCCCTGGCTCCTTTTTTATTTTTTTAAATTTTGAGACCTAATCGTGCCAGGTTGCTCTAACTTGAAATCTTCCTGCCTCAGCCTCCCAGGGAACTGAGACTACAGGCGAGTGGCACATTGCTGGGCTGAGTCTCCTGGGGATGAGAGGAGCTAGGGAATCCCATTGCAGGGGCAGATAGGCGCAGGGTCCGTGGGACAGTGATGTGGAACAGGAAGGGTGTGGGCAAAGGGCTCCAGTGGCAGCCCCCACCTTTGCCCTGTGCTGCTGGCCTGCACCCCAGAACCCCGGCCTCACTCTTCACTGCCTGGGGTTCCCGTGAGCTCGGCGGGTACCTAAGTGGCAGCGCCAGTGCTGGGTCCTCACCCCGCGCCGCCCTCCCTGTGGCACCGCCCACTGCCCATCCCCCCCCTTTAGATTCGGCCCAGCCCTTGTGCTCCCCCTGCTGGGGCTGCCGATGCAGTACAGGTTGGTGGGGAACAGCGCTGCCTCCCAGCAGGGTGGTGACACCACAGCCCGCAGTGACCTGTCCCCACCCCAGGGCCCTGTCGGGCTTCTCGAGTGTGACTGCCTGGGACCCACAGCTGCCCAGCTCATCGCCCTTGCTCTGCGGAACCACCTTGTACCCAGCCAAGGGGACCCCTTGCGGCCTCTTAGGTGCACACAGTGAGGGGTTCCCGCTTCTTGGTTCCCCGAAGGCTGCACTGCAAGTCTCTGTCTGTGTCCAGGTCCCCTCAGCAGCCTCTCGGAGGACCCCGTCGCCCTTCTGCCTCCAGCGGTCACCTGGGCTGCGCTCTGGGGCAGTCGGGCACCACCCTGTGCTTTGCCCCCTCAGCAGTGTCGCCTGCATCCCAGGGGTTCTCGGGGGTCCCAGGCCTCTCTCCCCGCAGGCCGGGGTGGAGTTGGCGTCTGGCTCCGCCTTCCCCCCTCCCGCAGGGATGACCTGAGCCACTGGCTCAGAGCCTGCCCGGCGCTGCAGCCCGGTGACTTCCTGGAGCCCATGATTTTCCCTCCGTGGGGACCTGGGCGTCAGCCCTGCCGTGGGACCCTCCGCTGACCTGGGGGGACACAGTTCTCCCAGCTCCTCCCTGTGGCCAGGTCCTCGCACCTCAGGTTCGGACACCGAGGCATTGGGCTGGTCCCGCCGAGCCGACCTCCCAGTGGTCCTCTTTATAGGGTCAGGACTCCGCGTGTCCCCGGACTGTGGGGCAGCTGCAGACTCAGGCTGGGACGCCTCCAGCCCAGGCCCCAGAGGTTTTCGCCCTGTACATCCGCATGCACCCGGGGCGGCTCTGCGCAGGGGACCCTGCAGAATCTACAGCCTCTGCAAAACCAAGCCCTGCTGGACACAGTGGCCCACAGTGGCACGTGGTAACCCAGCACGCTCAGGAGGCTGAGGCAGGAGGATCACTGCTGCGAGTTCCAGGCCAGCCTGGGCTACATAGCAAGAGCTTGTCTCAGAAAAGCTCTGCAGGCAGCTGGGATGTGCGCTGGGGCGGGGCGCAGGTTGGCGCCCTCTGCCGGTCGTCTCCGCAGCGCCCTGTGGACGCAGAATGCTAGGGCGGAGATTTGCCCTGCGGCAGGTGCGGGCCGCTGCCCAGGGCGCTGCGCTGCTGCTGCTCCACCAGGGGTCCCCTAAGTGCAGGCCAGGAGCCCCGCCCCTCCCCCGAGACAGCACCCCACCTCAGCCTGTGGTCTCCTCGCGGGCTCCCCTAGGGCCTGCAGCGGGGACCAGGAGGAGCCTGCGGCTGCTGCTCTAAAATCCTGCGGATTCTGCCGGCTTCGGCACAACCTCGGCTCCGACCTCCGTTCCGGGGACCAGAGTCGAGCAGTGCCTCCCCGCCCCCGCCACGCCCCTCGCCCCGATCTGCACTAGGTGCCGGGAGTGCTCCTGCGTGGGGCAGGGGAGGACACATGCACACCCGTGCGCCGTGGCTCTCTGTGAAATGCTGGCCAGCTCCGCCCCCTGGAGGAGAACCAGAGAACTGCTGGCCTGAGCGTTTGTCTTTTTTTCCTCCTTGATACGATTGCTCTGAAGGTAGAGTTGCATACCCTTTTCGTATGTTATGCTTTGTTTTGTTTCCTTTCATTTTGGTTTTTAGAGACAGGATTTTACTGTATATTCCAGGCTGGCCTTAAATTCCCTGTATGAGCTAGGCTGGCTCAAAATTCATGGTGATCCTCCTGCCTCAGCCTCCCATCCTGGTGGCCAGCACCCCTGTTGTTTAGAGGAGATGCACACAGCATTGGTCTTTCTCTCGCTGCGTCCCTCCCTCCCTCCGTCTCTCCTTGCCCATTGTTTCCCACCAATATCAGCCTCTGATGGAGCAGGGGACCCGATTCATGGAGTCCTCAGGGCGGTACCTGGGCTCCTCTCACTCAGGGCACTTCTGGGCTTTCCGTCTGGCTCACAGCCTGCAGCCCACTGAGCTCCGGGCTCTGCTGACCCAGAGGGCCGAGGCGCAGTCGGGCAGGGCGTGGACACAGGCACCTGCAGAGATGAGGAGAGAGGTGGGCGCCGCGGGGAGGGGCGGCTGCTGCGTCCTTCCGTGGCCGTGGGCAGTGGGTTGAGGACCCCTAGAAGAGGCCAGCGGACCAATAGGGAGCGTGCGGGCACTTGTGTCAGTTACGGCAGACTTACAGAGCACCCGGGACTCCTGGTGATCTGAGGTGAGCGGTGTCCCTGCCATGGCTGCAGAGACCTGTGTCTCACTTGAAGAGACGTGACAGAGTCGTGCTGCGTGGCTGTCCTAACGGTCCCTGCTGCCTTCCCCTCTCTCTCTGCCCCTCTTTGGGAGGGGCCTCTCTGCAGTTCCAGCAGAGCTTGAGCTCGCTTGGATCCCAGGCCGAGCTGCAGCTCAGGGCGATCTCCTGTCTCAGCCTCCCGAGTGCTGGAACTGCAGGTGTCCGCCGCGGTGCCCAGCCTGGACTGACTCTTAAAACAAAAATCACTGCTGAGAAATACAAAGACAGGCGGCGGAGGCGTCCGGGTTGGAGAAGACTAAAGAGACGCAGCAGCAGAACCAAGCCTGTCCTTGGGGTTTTCTCCTGCTGTCGAGCTCTCCTGAGGGGAATGAGGAGGTCGCAGGCCAGGTGAGAGCGCGTTGGTGTCACCGTGGGCTTTGGCTCGCCGTGGGGAGGCCACGCAGGAGAACCCTTTATGCCGGACCCAGCGGGGCACCCCGGGGGAAAGCAGCCTCCCCTACGGCGGGCCGGGCTGGTGGGGAAGCAGACCGGAGGGAACCAGGTCTGCTGCCCGCGATCCCCGGTGTTTCCCAGTCTAAAGCTCGAGGCCTCTCTGAGGAGCTGTCACTACACAGCTCAGCGGTTCTGCTGGGAGCCAAGTGTGAGGTAGCCGGGCGGGAAGCCGTGCGTGCTGGCACTTACCTTCCTCCAGCTCTGGGAGGCTGAGGCAGGATGATCGCCAGAGGTAGCCCTGCCGATTTTCGTTCTCTTTTATGCACTTGGAAGTAATCAGCACATTTTCCGGAAACACAAAGGAAAACGACGCTCCAGCTGCAGGGGGCTGAATGACTCCTAGACTCCCGGTGGCACCCGGGCGACCCCGGCTTTTCTCTTTCTATCTTTGATGTTTCAAGCCATCCTGACCTGGGCCACAGGCAGATGCCACGGCCTCGGGCACCTCCGGCAGCCGTGCAGTCACTTGAGTTATTTCCAGTTCTCGGGCTCAGGGCGGAAGGTGATCGATGGAGTGAGTCCGGGCTGAGGGGGCCCCTGATGACCCGAGCCGAGTTAGGTGAGCGCTTGCTGCAGAGAGAGGACCTGGAGAACAGGCTGACCGGGCAGCGCGTCCCAGAGCAGCCTGCGTGCACCCTGGGCCTCGCACGGAGGAGTCCTGGGCCCCGGGTTGCCCCGAAGCAGGGCCCGTGAGTGCCGCACTCCCCAGCTGCTGGGGACCCCGATGTGGAGGCCGTCACCCCCGGGAGCGTGGTCACCCTGTAGCTCGGCCAGGGTCTTCTGCACCCCGTGGTCCCAGGGCCCCATTGTGTTTCAAGACTCGTACTGTGGATTCCGCTGCCAGCGTCTTCGTGACCCCCCTCATCACTCGGCGACCCCGGCCGGCCCACGCGGACAGCAGGGTGACCCGTCATCTCTCTGTGCCTCAGTTTCCCCCCTGCAATGTGAGGGATCCTTCTGATCCCTGCAGAGAAAGGACTGTGCGCGCGACCGGCCACCACCACCAGGGGGCGTGGCCGACGGCCCAGGACCCGGCGCTGCCCTGGCGAGGCCGCAGAGCAGAGAGCCCGTGCACTGGGAAGGGTGCGCACCGCTGTGCAGGAGCGAGGGGAGGAAGGGCGGACGGCTGGGGGACCTGGGGCTCCTGAGCATCGCTGGGACTCAGGGAGGGTGAGAACGATGTGTCCCCAGACGCCCCGCTGACACGGCGCCGGGAACCAGCGCTCACATCCGGATTCCTAATCTGAAATGGTTCAAGGCGACTGCTCTAGGTGCAACGGTGCCTCGTGTGTGCCCATGCTGGGCGGCCCGGGACCCCCCCCTCGGGCAGCTCTGGGCAGCTGCGGGCAGCTGTGCAGCGGAGGAAGGTGCAGTGCAGGGGGGCAGTGGCGATGGTGCAGGCACCCGTGCCTCGCACCTCAGCGTTGGCGCCGAGCCGCTGAGACGCCCCAGGGCTTCGCACCTCCTCTTTATCAATAGGGAAGGAGGCACAGGGCTTATAAAGCGTGATGAATGGCACACACCTGTAGTCCCAGCACTCAGAAGGCTGAGGCAGGAGGGTCGCTGTAGTTTAAGGACAGCTGGGCTACATAGCTAGGGACGCAGGCTGAAGCCCGAGGCGGCGTGTGAGCTCCAGGCCACTGCTGCTCGCCCTTGGGAACCGAGTGTCTGTCACTGGGCCTGGGCCGGGTCTCCCGGACTGCTCCCTCAGACTCCCCCATGCCAGCCCAGCTCCCCAGCCCACACGACTGTGGCAGCTCTGAGAACCGCAGGCCAGGCACAGCGGGTTGCAGAGACAGCAGCGCTCTCTGCCCGTGCGTTGTGCTCCGGGTGACGCCGCCGCTGCTCTGTGTGAAGAATGAGCATCTTCCAAGGAGGAGCCAGGCTGCCGAGCAGCCAAACGGAAACTGGCACAGCCTCGTCCCAGCACCGGGATAGACTCAGCGCCTCTGCTAAGCACCACTCGCTGCAGCCCGTGTTCTCAGTCCCGAGCACCCTCGGATCGCCAGGGGCAAGTTCAGTTATTCACTCAGCAAACCTCCTGGGTGCACTTGGCCCAGGCCTGCGTCAGAGGCCGAGGGACAAGGGTTGCTAGGCTGCCGGCAACGCCCTGGAGTGGACTCTGCAGCTCTTCTGCTCCGTCCACATTTCTTTTGTTAAGTATTAAAAAGTGCCTGGAGGAGGACAGTGGACTTTGCACACCCAGAAGGACACCCCGTGTGCAGACGAGCCGGCGCCTCTCCTGGAACGCAGAGTGGTTGCTGCCACGCCAGTTACGTCGAGGCTCTTTTCCTTACACAGGTGGCTGTGGCATTTTCTTCTCTCTTCCGTTGCCTCCAAGCAGTGCAGGGAAGGCCAGCCGAGTGCCGATAGGGAATTGGGGCCCTTCTGATGGCCTCCCGTTCCCTCCCACAGTGCTTTCTGTAAAAGATCTGAGCACGAGGAACAGCGGAGCCAGTCAGCCCCGGGAGTGTCAGCGGGGTGTGAGCCCCCCGCCCCAGGGCACAGAAGTTTACACGGCAGAAACTAAACCAGCAGCTCCCAAACCATTCAGGTGCTGCCTCACTTGAGTTATGCAGACTGATCCTCCTTCGGGTCTTTCTCCCTGCATCTTGCAGAGTTGCTTCTCTCCCCACCTGGCCAGCCAGCTCTAGTTACTCACGAAATCCCCGCCATCCCCACTGTCACTCATCCCTGAGCCACCCCCCTCCTTCACAGGATAATAAATCCTGAGAGAGGCCTAGGATCAGGGTCTCTGTCCACACATCCTCACAGGGACTGGACTCAGGACCCCTTGGCTGCCCTTAACTTTCAGGGTGTCCTGGTGTCTTCACTCTCGCCGTGGGTCGCATTGGAGTGGTAGATTGGAATTCACTTGCTGGGATTCCAATAACTTTCCAATAGGGTTACAAATCTAACCTTTTTGGATTCTGAGGAGGACCAAAAAGAGGATTACAGTGCTTGGATTACAAAACTTAGTACTTGGGATTACAAACCTGTGTGAAAGGAAGAAACAAGAGTGCATCCCGCTCCTCCAGGACACGGGGGGAATGGAAACCGTCAAGAGTACATGAGCTTCGGGTACCAGAAAACTACTCCAGGCGGCCTAAGCCTAAGGGAACTTAGCATCTCCTCTGAAACATCTGCTCACAGTCTGCCAGTTCAGCAACTTATGGGGGGCCTTGAGCTCTTCTCATCTCTTAGGTCTTCTGCAGAGCACCTGCCTGCTCTCCTCATGGGCACAGAGAGGCTGCAGGCATCCTACTTTCTCATGCAAGTGCTGAAGCCGATGAAGAACTGTGCCTCGACCTTTTGAAACCCTCACCTCCCATACATGCAGCCCTCCCCTCGCACCTCCTTGGTAGGAACCAGGGCACAGGGTTAGCCCTACACTCTCCCCTGACTCCCACCCTGGAGTCCCTACAACAGCGAATGTGCTGCAGGAGAGGGAGTGTGACCACAGAGGAGCAGGGGACCCTGTGCTGAGGGGAGGAGCGGACACATCCGATTGTGCACATCGGCCACTGCCACCGTGTGACCAGGATTCCTGGAGGAGCCAGGGGCTCAGCTGGTTTAAAGGGCGGGGTGCAGGTCACCTGCCTTGGTGCTGTTGTGAGAGGGTAGGAAGCCTGCAACCTTTCTGTGCCCATGAGGGTAGAGGCACAAAGGACACTGGCCCCGGCCGGGGCACACCTCGGGCTCAGCAGAGACAGCAAGCTTGTGTGTGTGACAGGAAAAGGAGCTGCCAAGGGGACCAGAGGAGAGGGCAGAGGATGTGCGGTGACAGCTCCTGCGGGAAGCCGAGGTCCCGGTAGGGCCGAGCTGCTTGCTCCTCTGTGTGGCTTTCTGAGGACACAGGGCCTCTCGGGTCCACAGTGTCTGGCAGGTGACCACGCCTGGCTGTGGTGGCAGCTTGGACTTAACCGAGGGAGCTTGTCGGGGTCAGGACACCCTGGTCCACCGCCTGCCCGTGAGACCGGCTGTAGGCCCTGTGTGCCTGGCCCAGGCTTGGAGCCGTCTACACTGACTGGGGCCAGGCAGGGGCTGATAAGAGCGTTAATTAACTCACCTCTGGGGAGGCCACAGGAGGGGACGAGCCCACCGTGAGCAGAGAGTCTGCCCTCCCCAGATCAGATGCTCCTGAGTGCAACCCGCCAGGACCATTGACGTCAAACCCGAGAGCCCAAGGCCAGGCACGGCATCTTCTACGGCGGCATGGACACCCCGGCCACCGGTCCAGGGGAAAGAGGACACAGGGCACTGGGCCCAGGGCGGATCCAACCCCATTCTCCCAAAGGCGGGGCACGGAGGAGCCGCCAGCCTTTCCCAGGGGAGACAGGGCCACTGCCTGGAGCTCCAGTTAGATGGTCATTAGGGTCACCTCGGGTTAGCAGGAGGCGGCCAAGAGACACGTGTGACACCCATCCGGGGCTCCTCACCTCCCGGTGTGCTGTGTGCTGACCCCACTGCGGGCTGTAGAGGCGGCCGCAACGGTGGAGGACAGACAGCCGCTCCCCTGCAGGCCCGGGTGCCTGGGTTTGGGCTTGGAGAGGTTCTGTGGCCTGCTCAGGTCCGCCCTACCCGGGGCCTCACCGAAGCTGGGGTGCTATTCGTAGCAACAGGGGCCAGGACAGGCAGTTGGGTTTCCTGGGGGTCTAGGGAGCTGTCACAGGGCTGCAGGGCCACCCTCGACCTTTGGCCTTTGACACCCATGTGCAGATGTCGCCCCTCCCCCACCACCCTGTAGTGGCTGAGTGCCCCAGAGACCCTGGGGATCAAGGTCCAGAGGCCCCAGGCCACCCCACGATGGGGCAGTGCCAAGGTGCCTGTCCCCTCTGTGCCCTCGCCCCAGGGCGTGTTCCCCAGGGAGTGGGCTACACAGGTCCCTGCACCCCAGCAGGCGCACTGCCCTGGCTGCGGAGCTGCAGGTTTCACAGTTACAGCTGCTGTCACTCGGGATGGACTGCCTCAGGAGTGTGGCAGGATCCCGGGGTGCTCTTTAAGATAGACAGGTGGATAGATAGATGACACACAAACAGATGATAGATAGGTGACTAACAGATGGTCGATGGTAGGTGATAGAAATTAGGAGGGTGGGTAGACACCCACAGGCAGGAACTGACTGCTTACTCCGGCCCTCTGCTGCGGAGCGTGCGTGTCTCCTGCAACAGCCGGTAACTGCAGTCACTGCCCTGGAAAGTGGGATATGGAAGTGCTCGCACCCTGTTTGTGGGTGAGCACAGCCTTCGGTACTGCTGGGCGCGCGTTACAGACAGCGCGGGGATGGGGACTCCACAGCAGGGACAGAAGGGACCGTCCGGTTCGGCGTGGCCACGAGCGAATGCGCCCCGGCCGCGGGCGCTGCGCTGCGGGAGGAGAGAGGCGCGGCCGGGCAGGGGCGCCCTGGAAATGCGCGGGCGGAACTGGCCCGGGCCGGCCCGTTGCCATGGAGACGCGGAGCTCGGCGCCCCGACCCCTGCCGATTTCCAAGTCGGGCTAATGACGGCGACGAGGCCTGCGGGCTGCGATTCTCCACGCCGCCCTCCGGCCCTGGCTGCGTGACCGCAGGAAGGTCACAGAGGGCAGGAGGGGCGCAGCCCGCGCGCAGCACGAGCGGACCCCAGGGCAGGCCACGGCGGGGCGCACGCAGCGGGGCTGCTCCCCGCCCCGGGGTCACGGGTCGCGCTCCTCCCTCCCTCCCGGCCAGCCTGGCCGCGCGAGCCTGCAGCGGGCCCTGGCCCGCGGCTGCCAGCGGATCCGAACCCAGAACCGCGCGCAGCCCGCAGCCCGCCGCCTGTGGCTTTACCTTATTAGGAAGCCGCGGCCGCTCCTTCCTTTCTCTTTTAGGGAAGCGCCGGGCTCTGGGCCTCACACCCGGTGACTCAGCCGGCCCAGAGCTGAGGCTGCAGCCTGCCCCCCACCCCGGGGGCACCGTGTCACTTTCAGGGACTCTGAGGGGACGTCAACCCCAGACCTCAGGGCAGGGCCTGGGCGCCCTTCCTTCTATGGGGGTGGGGGGAGGGGACGTCGTCCCTGAGGGGCGGGCGGGGTGCAGCCCAGCCGGCTGGCAGCAAAAACGCTGAGTCGCTGCCTGGCACCAGGCGTATGTGGAGGAGGATCCGGACCAACCAGTCTGCCCTGACTGCAGGCGCCTGAGGGGACCCTTGGCCCAGCAAACCACAGCCCCTGGACCCTCCAGTCCTGGCGTCACTCAGCTCTCCGAAGCACTGAATTCTTCCCTGGCACGGTGGGGCAGACTTGCCATCCCATCCCTCTGCAAGGCTGAGGCAGGAGGGTCACCTCAGGGTGCTCACGAGTTTGAGGCCGGTCTGTACTGCACACAGGAGTGAGAAGTCCTGGGTGAGAAGAACACGCAAGAGCTCGGGGGAGAAACAGAAAGCAGGCCGGACCCTGCTGCCCGGGCAGGAAACAGCTGTCAGCAGGAAAGGGCCCGGCTTCCCGGCAGCTGTGTGCTGACTGGCGATACACAGCCCTGCCAGCTCCAGCTCCCAGGAACGGCACAGGCCGCGGGATTCCAGGTCTCTGCAGGGGCTGCAGACACGGGAGTGGGTGGCAGCCCAGGCCGGTCACCCTGGCCCTCGGGAAGCTGAGGCAGGAGGATCGCCAAGGAGTCCCAATACCAGCCTCAGCTACCTAGCGAGACCCTGTCTCAGAAATAAACAAACCAAGAGCTACAAACGCCTTTCATACTTGCCCAAGCTCGTGCGAAATTAATCTTTCTTAACGCAGCTCTGTCTCACACGTGGCGCCTGCCCGGAAGTGGTGAGACCGCAGCACTTCACGCCGGAGGCCTCCTTCCCGGCCTGGGAGGCGCAGAAGATGCTGTGCGCTTTCAGGCCTCAGGTTAGGAATTGTCCGCAGCTGAGTGCGCTTGAAGGTTGGACCAGACGGGACACCAGGTGGGGCCCGAGTCAAGCTCAGGCTCGCTGGGCACCAGCGTCTTTCCCGTTCATTCTCGGGGAGTGAACAAAGCACCCCGAGCTCAGCGCCTTCAGACTGGGTTGCTCGGGGAAGATCCAGCTGCCTCCCTTCAAGCTGGAACTCAGGCCTCCTGCATCCTCTTACACCCACCTCTGTCTTGGTTGCCGCTTCCTCGGGTCCAGCGGGACGGGTTTTAGAACCTTGGAATCAGAATGAAACAGCAGCCTCCCTGAGGCACGGCCGGCTCGCTGCATTTGCAGCCTGGTTTTTTGTCGGTGGTAGTGTTTTACACAGGGTCTGGCTGTATCGCTCTGGCGGGCCTGGAACTCACTGCAGAGCCCGGGCCGGCCTTGAACTGGCGGCGACCCACCTGCCTCAGCCTCCCCAGTGCTGCGAATAGATCTGAGCCCAGCATTCACCGTAATATTTTGCACCTGATTTGAAAATCAAAACACTAAAGGCGAATTTAAGCTGAACTTCCTATTTTTAGAACAGTACTTAAAAATTATAGAATTTATTTTTGGCCATGTGGCTGCCCGGGAATGGAGGTTCCAGGGGCCTGGCCAAGCCAGTGGCCGCAGAAGTGACCGCCTCGCCCCTCCCAATGCCACGGGGGGGGGGGAATCCAGGACTGGGCAGAGGGGCAGTTGCAGGCTTAGCGTTTCTTGGCTTTTTGCAAATTTCCTTGTAGTTCTGATGAACATAAGGTTCTCTGGGCTCGCTGGGGGGAGGGGGAGTAGGGGTTTTTTTCTTTTTTTAAATTAGGAATGAAGAAGAAAAGTCCCCTTATGCATTCTTCCAGGAATCAACTTAATTATGCCTCTGTCAGCAGGGAGTTTATAGGGGAGTCAATTAAAAAAAGGAGCCGGCCTGGCCTTTAATTATCTCAGCTGGTATCCAGCCTTCAAAAGTCTGCGACCTGCTGAGTGTGTTAATTTAACCACTTCATAGTGTCTGAATCCGCCCTTCCACACCGGCCACACTCCCCCTCCCCCGGAGAAGGAATGGGCTGCAGAGGTCTCTAACCCTCCCCTCTGCTGCTTAATACTGTGGGCTTCCATTACGATGATCATTGTCATTATCATGATCATTATTATTATCTTTTTTGAGGCAGAGTCTCACTGTGTAGGCCAGGCTCGCCCTAACTTGCAATGATCCTCCTGCCTCAGCCTCCAAAGTGCTGAGATCTCAGGTGTGCGCCTCCACACCGGTTACCCTGTTCTCTGTGTATCAGTCTCCCAGGAGGGCGCTTTCTCTTTTCATTTGTTTCACGCACTTAGTAACCATCCCTTGCCACACGCACCCTGGCGGATGAGAACGGTCGCACCTGGGCTGGGTGCAGTTGGCACGCTCCTCCCAGGCCATGGAGTGGACACACAGCGGCCAGTTCCCTTGCCTGGATCGTGGGGTGGCCATAGGGGCTGGGGCAAGGTCAGCAGAGCCTCCCCGGCCTGTTCTGAAGCCGTGCGGAGTAGCATATCCCCATCCCAGACCCGGGTGCCATGCTGGGCTCCTTGGGAACGTGCTCTGCACCCCGGAGGACCCCTCTGCAGTGGGGCCGGGAAGAGGAGGCGGGGGAGGCCCTCGGCTCTCATCCTCAGACCCCTGGAATTTGCACTCTGCCCTCGCAGCCCTGGTTGCAGCCCAGAGCCGCCTCCTGGGAAGGCAACGAGCTTAGCTGGTGTGTGAGGCACCCCTGGAGCCCCGGCACCCGGGAGGCTGAGGCAGGACAATCACAATGTTAAGCTCAACCTGGACAGCTTAGTGAGTCACTTAGACGTCACACAATTTTTGTAAAAAGCAGAGGGAGGAGGTTCCAGGGATGTGGCTCAGTGGATTTGATCCTAGGAACTGGAAATGAATAAATACACAAAGGCCTGGCGTCCATCGACCCAGAGGCCCTCGGTCTGTGCCCTGCTGCTTCCCCATCTGGGGCCTTAGATGACCCCTGCCTCGAGGGGGCGCTGTCGAAGGGCCTTTGTCTGCAGACAAAGCCAAGGGGGCCGGCCTGGCTGATGGAGGCCTCCAAGGTGGAAGGCGCTGGTGGGCGCTGTCGGCTTCTGTTAGGTGCTGCTTCCGTTTGGTGGTGGCCTTCGGATGGACCCTCCCCAACACACTCAGGCCGGCTCGTTCCCCTGACCGTTTCCAGGATGCCACTGACAGATAAGCACCGCCTTCCTTTCAGAAAAGCGCCTGGCGCCTCGCCGAGGTGCCCCGGTCTCCAAGGGAAGGGTCCTCAGTGACCAGGCCGCTCCTCCGTCCACGCACCAGGGGTAGCATGCAGATCCGTGTCCACAGCTTCCCGGGAGCCTGAGGTCTCAGCATGCGCCACTGACTTAGGGCTCGGGTTAGTCCCAGCGGGAGCGTGGCCTCCCCGGCCGCCGTGGCCAAGTGGGTCACACCTGCAGCAGTGTTGACCCTGAATCTGACTCTGTCGCTTGCTGGATGGAAGGGTCTGCGTCCTGCGTGGAGCGAGGTTTGCGTTATTATCCATTAACAAAGGTGTGCCGTGCAGTTTGGCGCTGTTCCGCCCCCCACTCAGACCTGGGGCTCCTCCAGGGACGCTGCTCTGGGGGCAGCCAGTGTCACTGTGCCGCCAGCTACTGACCCTGGTCACTGATACCCAGCCGGGGCTGCATTTCCCCAGCTGGCGCCAGAGGCCGCTGCTCTTCTCTCCATTTTAAATTCAGTTTTCAGGGGCTGGGGATTTTAGCTCAGTGGCACAAGCGCTTGCCTGGCAAAGTGGGAGATCGTGAGTTCGCTCTACGGAAACATAAATGAATAATAAATAAATACACAATTTGGTTTTTAATTTAGTCCTGTCGACAACGATATCGTGCATGTAGCCATTGGTTTGGTAGGAAATTATTATTGTCTTTTTCCAACAATCATTAAAATTTAAAAAATCTCCTGAAATATGCTGAAAAATATCTGCTGGGTGACTGTGTGTCGCCGAAGGGCTCTGTATGGATCTGAGAGTAGAAAAATACTCTGACGTTGCGACCCGCCCAGGGCTGTAACTCGCCAGTGATCGTCCCTGAAATGTAACGCGCGTGTCCCTCATCTAATAGAAGGCGGTTCCTTTGGCCGTGGAGTGGTAGTAGTCACCTTGCCCCCAGGGTTCTGCGGTTTCGCGTCAGCCTGTCTGCACCCTGCGTGGCTCCTGGTCTGTCCCTCCTGCAGCTAAGCGTCCTGTTCCAGGGAATGTGGGTGCCCCCGTGGCTCTCTGCTCTTTCAGGAACTTTCTTCCTGGCTGTGTCACGGGAATTGTTGGAGCCAGAGAATTCCTGGGATCGGGTGAGAACGCTGTGCAGTGGCTTTCTCCCTGGGGGATTCCCGACACGTGTTTATTAACTGATTATAAAATCGTGGCACTCTAGAGTCCGGCAGGGAAGCGGAGGCAGAAATGGTCTCGTGTTTTGTGAGAATGAAATGTTTCTTGGTCTTCGTTGGCCCACACACTTTAAGGAATGTGACTTTTTGTGTTTTGGTTTGTTTTCTTTTTTTTTTTCGTGGCACCGAGGATTGAACCCGGCACCTTTGCACATCCCCAGCCCTTCGTAAAGTGTTTTGTTTTCAGGCAGAGCCTCAATCAGTGGTTGCCTCACCCAGGGTGAACTGGAACTTACCGATCTTCCCGCCTCGGCCTCCGGGAGTGCTGGGGTTATACAGACATGCGCCCCAGGCCAGCTGTGGTTTTGTGGATTTTCTGAACCCTGTTGAAGCCGTTTCCCAAAAAGCGGTAGAGAATCTGCTCGCTCACCCTTAGTCCCCGCCAAGCTGGGGAGCAGAGCAGGTTTGATCCCGGACCTCCTCCGTGGGCCCTGCCGCCTGCTGGGAAACCGTTTGTCCAGGGGCCCCACCTTGGAGGCTGCCCCATGGAAGTGCCTTCTCCGGCAAGAAGCCAGCACTCTGCGTTTTTATATGAAAACTACCAGTTTCTAAATGTTCACCCTGCTTTCTTTTTTTTTAGTTTTTATGATTCTCCCTGGGCCAAGTGTAACAAGCCCACGGCCAGCCAGCGCTGGCTGCCACTGCCGGTCTCTGGCTTTGGCCTTGGGCTTCACTTCCTGGTCCGATTGTAGAGTCTGCCCCAAGCTGGGCAGGATTTTTAAATAACTAACCCTGCCGTCCACAGCCTGTGCAGGTGCTGTGCACTGGAGTCCAGGGGACCCGTGAGGCGTGGTCAGCTCTGCTCGGGGCAAGTGCAGAAGGCAGAGGTCGCTCACCGGGGACCTTGGAAGAAGGCTGAGCCTTTGGTCCAGCAGCGGGGGACACACTGCCCGCACATGGGGGCGACCGTACACAAGAGGCGGGCCACAGCGTCCAGGCCAGCGACCTGGGGGGCTACTGGGGACCAGCTGGCCACTGCTCTCGGCTGTCAGCAGTGGGCAAGTGAGACAGGGAAAGAGACAGAGAAAAAGGAAACACCTTAAACTGTAAGACGTGCTCTTCAGTTCCATTCTTAGCGCTAATCTTAACTTCAGAAACATTTGCTTTCTCTTTCCCCATCTGTAATATATAAAAACACACCCATTAGGTAATCAGTTTCCAAATTAGATAATGTTTTTTCTAAATTAATACATAACCTTCATAGCCAAGTTGAAGTAGAAACAGGAAAACTAGGTGGGGGAATAGATTTACGTATGGTTTTGCTATTGTTTTAGAGAGGGTCTCCCTGTGTAGCCCAGGCTGGCCTGGAACCGTGGGGACCCTCCTGACTCAGCCTCCTGTGTGCTGGGATCACAGGTGTGCACTGCCACCACGCCGGTTTGGGAGGAGTTTGTCTTTTTGTGTGCTTTTGTGTTTTGCATTAAGAACCGGCAGCGGGAATTACCAGATGCAGGTGATTCCCGCTGGGTTCATCTTTATCCCTGGCTCACCTGCTAGGCTGTCGTCCGATCTGTTGGATTGTGACAACCTGCGCCCTGTCGGCTGGGGGGTCTGTACAGATGAGGGTTAGGTGTCTAGCGAGCCCATGCTTCCACTCCAGTGGTGCCATCTGGCTGTGTCCGCATGGTGGACTGGCCAGTGTGTGTAGCAGTGTAGTCTTCAGAAAGTATTATTATGATTACCCGTGGTATTGGGGATCGAACCTAGGACCTTCACCGGGAGCCACACCCTCCGCCCTTGTTTTTTTTTTCCCCCCTCTGAGACAGGGTTTATCTAGGGTGAATTTGAATTTGTGATCCTCCTGCCTCAGCCTCCTGGAGGGCTGGGATTACGGGTGTGCACTACCACACCTGGTTGAAAACTTCCACCTTCAGCGGTATGTGACATCCCGGCTAGCAGGCTATCACTTACTCGCATCTTTGTTTGAAGAATTGTTTTCTTCACTTTCAATGTTTTAGCAAATAATTTTGCAGTGCGACCCCCCCCCCCAAACACCTGCTTTGGTTTATTTCCTCGGGGTAAAGTTCTTCCCTGGGTTAGACCACTGGGTCAAGAGGGTGATTTTTTACGTTTTATTCGTCTAAGGTGGGGCTGGGATCTGACCCATGGCCTCGCACCTTCGAAGGAGGGCTCTACTGGGCAGTGCAGCCTTGAACCCCACCTCCTCCAGGCCAAGCTGGGTTTCCCAGCACTGATCACATCCTGTGTGGCCCACGGGACACCCCTGTCCTCTGCCTGTTCAGTAGACGTGGGCTGGGTGATAGTTGCTCTGCGCCCAGGGAAGTCTTGGGAGCCTCTGGGCAAAGGCAGGCAGGGAGGTGAAGCGGCTGGGAAGAAGCCCAGAGGCTGGAGCTGCAGCCATGGGAGAAAAGGAGGGGTCAGGGCCCTGAGAAGATGCAGGGGAGACCCCAGCTCTGAGGATGGGGGCCACTCCGTCGGCCATGTGTGCAGCCCCCGCAGGGCGTGTCAGTGCATGTGTATGTGTGAGTGCATGCATGTTCATATGTGTGCATGTGCACGCACGTGCATGCGTGTATGTGCGTGCATGTGTGCCAGTTCGTGTGCATGCATGTGTGCCAGTTCGTGTGCATGCATGTGCGTGGAGTACTATCTATCGTTGCGCCGTGCGTGGGATTTAGTGCAAAAACAAAGTCGCTACCTAAAGCCTCGCTCGTCTTTCCACACAGAGCGTGGAAGCCCAGCCTGTGGCCCAGGAGGTCGCTGGCTCAGGACCTGGCCAAGCCACCTGGGCAGCGGGAGACCCAAAAGCGAAGGGGGGGGGGCAGGGAGTGCGAGGCGTCCCGTGGGCCGCATCGGGCCTGCTCCGGGCGGAGACCCGGCGCAGCAGCAGGGCCTCCCACTCGCTCTTGATCCTGCGGATCCCTGCAGTCAGCAGGCTCCAGAGAAGCCACCGTCGTGGGCAGAAGCGCGCGTGCGCGTTAAGGTTACCTTGAGCTCGAAGGGCAAAGACGCTGTGGCCTCATCCACACCCGTGCGTCCCTGGTGCAGAAGAGGAACTGGGGCCATCAGTGAGCTGCGGGTGTCATCCGGTGCAGGGGTCGCACGGCCCGAGAGGCCCGATCCCTTCCCTCGGGCACCCGGCTATTCCCAGGACCCCACGCGGTTCCCTCTGTGGTACCAACTTTCTTTCACCCACGCACTGCAGCGCTGCCGAGGAGCAAAACCCCCCTCACTGGGCCTCGGATTATCTGAGCGATTGATTTAGCCGAGATTTAATGTGAGAATTAGAGTTAGATTCTGGCTTAGTCCATTTCAAAACCTACCTGCAGTCCCCTGAACTGCCCCGCTGGGTCACGCCAAACAGTCAGTCGCCAAGAAAGCTCGGTGAAGCAAGATGTCAATCCGCAGGAAATAACAGACCAAGCAGTGATGCTCCTAGCGAAAACCAGACAGTTCTCGCTGAGACGTCATTTTGAGGATGCTTCACAGCCTGTCAGAACCTCAGGAGGGCCACACTAGTCCTGGGTTCGCATCTTGGTTCTAGGACCTGGACAGATGTCAGCCGTGTTCACCTCCCCATGCCCCGGCCTCAGTTTACCCATCTGCAGGTGGAGAGCAGGGCCTTCCCTTTCCAGCGTTGCTGTCAGCATTAGAAATCACATGCTTCGCCTGCAGCAGTGAGCTGCTTACGTCATGCCTAGGGAAACTGAGGCAGCAGGGACCCCAGGTGGGTTCTTCTGGGCTCAGCCTGCACTGCGGCCCCCGGGTCTTGATTATTCTCCGGCTCCATCTCCAGAGGTTCTTGTCTTGGGGTCCCTGGTGCCCCCCAGGGGAGCAGATGGCGTCACTGGCACAGGCAGAGCCTTGGGGGACACAGTGCCCAGGGTTGGCCTCCAGTCTGAGCCTGCAGGCAGCTCCGTCACCCAGGAGTCCCTGCTGCCCATGGGGCGGGCACCGCGGGCCCCTGGCCCACGTGGGGTTCATTTGCATAGCACAACAGGAAGCAGCCCTCGTGCAGAGCCGCCTGGCAGGGCACAGGTGGCAGCAGGTGCCAGGTCCCCGAGCCCCGGCCATGCCCTCGGCCTCCGCACTGGGAATGGGCCAGCACCTCTGAGCTGCCTTGGCCCTGCCTGCCGAGAGGGAGTCTTGGCTGTGTTTGTCACCTCCCCGGTACTGGCAGGCAGGACAGGAAGAGGGGGTGGCTGGCAGGGACCTATGTTGCCTGCCAGGGAGGGGACGCCTTCTCTGCCGGCAGATGTGTGAGTCACCTCGGGAGCCGGGAACAGGCTCCATCCGCCTTCCAGGTGGGCTCTGCCACACTGCCCAGGCCAGTCTCAAACTCCTGGCCCTGTTGTAGGCGGCTCAGTTTATATCGAGTTTGGTACACAGCTAAAAAGGGACCGGCCCAAGACGGAGGGGTCTGAGGCCCAGTGCTCACGGCTGCCTCTGCTTGCATTTACTCAAAGCCAGGTCCAAAAAGTGCTGCACCCCAGAAGCTGCCAGGAAGATTCCAAGTCCCAGGAACTCGGGGAGGCCCTTCCAGCCCCACTGTGGGAGGGAGCTGCTCCTTCCTGCGCACCTGCAGGCTGTACCCCCTCCAGGGAGGCCTCGGGGTACCTGCAGGGGGCCGTGGGCTGTGGAGCCAGAGCTCCTGGGCCCCAGCTGTACTCGCCACTCCCTCGGGAAATGACACCGCTTCCTGTGCCAAAGGGACAATCGTCCAGCGAGCACACATGATGGCAGGAGCGAGCCAGGCTGTGCATATAAAGGACCCACAGTGCTGCACTGTGCACAGGAAACCGCTCCTTGTTCTAAAGGCACGGAGGAAGGGCGGGGTTGGGGCTGCAGGCGGCTCTGCCAGGGCCACGCAGCCATTTCCTGCCGCTGGGAGCAGGGCCCGGGCCTCATCCCCTGCCGTGCTCACCACGCCGCCCTTCCCGCCTGCCAGCCCCAGATAGCAGCACGCAGGCCCATCCTGGGGCCTGCCCTCCTGGGAGCAGCGCACTACCCGGCTCGGCCACTCATGGGGGTGGCCCGGAGAAGTCTGCAGGAGAGCAGGCGGGAGGGACCGGAGCCCGAATTCCTGACCAGGAGACCCCTGGACCTGCACTTGCAGGAGGGCAAATTGCACCCCACCCAGCCACCTGTCACCAGGGGTGTCGCCCAGGGTGCTGGCTGCAAAGGCGGCTCCAGGCTGGGGTCAGGTGCTGGGGTTTTCTCTTCCCCCTTCCCCATGTGCTATGAATGCACCCCATTTCAGAGCCTACTGAGCGTCACCTTGCTGTTCCGCTCTGCCCGTCAGCGTTACACGCCTCAAACTGAGAAACTGAAATCAGAAAGAATCGCCTGTCCTGGGCCCGGACAAGCCTGGTTGTGCATGATAGGTTTATTACTGCAGTTTCCAGCTGGGCATGGAGACACACGTCTGTAATCCCAGCACCCAGGAGGCCGAGGCAGGAGGACCACTGGGAGTTTGAGACCAGCCTGGGCTACACAGTGAGACCCCTGTCTGAAAAGTAAAAATTTTAGTAAAGCTGCAATTTGCAGAACTTGGAGAGATGCGATCCCTGTCTGTGCAGAGGGGACCAGTTTGTGAAGGACAGGAGGAAAATCACGTGGTGAGAGCTACCCCTTAGGGTGAGATGGGAGAGCGTTCGCTTTTTAGCCTGTTCACGTGCAGATGCAATCTGAATTCTGCAGCCTGTTTCTTTCCTTATTTGAAAACGAAGGAAGTCACAGGCTCTGAGCTGGCGCCCAAAGAAGGCTGAGGAGCGCGGCTGCTGGAGGCCGTGGAGCGAGGGAAACCCGGACTCAGGCAGGACATGGCACCAGAGAGGCCAGGCCGCTGTGCACGGGCCGGCCCTGCGGAGCCCTGGGCGCAGAGCTTCGCTTTCCTGTCCCCGGCATAACCGCCGGGCTCCCTGGCTGGGCTGTGCAGCCCACTGCCCCCACCCCACCCGCTGCCCCTCCCCACTCGGTGCACCTCCCCCGCCTGCTGCCCCTCCCCCACCCTGTTCTGTACACGCCAAAGCCGCTCTCCATCTGGTTGCAGGTCTCTCCCCGTGTCAGGTCACCTCTCTGCTGCGGCACTGTTCACACTCCTGGACTCTCAGAGAATCCCAGGTGATACCTGTTACATTCAGGCCCCAGCTCCCCGCATGAATGCAGTCACTGTGTGCTGTAAACGCCCACTCATAAACCTAAAAACTGAAAACAGAAACAGTGTGCGGACGCCGCACTCTCACTTGTTGAGTGAATGCTCACTGCTGCCCCCGAGCATGACCTGCAGGCGAGCCCTGGACCAGGCCTCATGTTGGTTTTTGTTTTGTTTCCTTTTCCTGACAGTGTCTCTGAAGGTGGCTCAGGCCGGCTTTGAACTCTCTGTGTAGCCCACACTGGCCTTGGACCCATGGCGATCCTCCTGCCTCAGCCTCCTGAGTGCTGGGATTGCAGGCAGTGCTAGACTATCTTTGTCTTCCACTGGCTCAGATTGAGCTGGACGTACAAGGAAAGCAGCAGACCAGGAACCACGTTATCAAACGGCCAGGCAGTTCCGCCAAAGCAGGGCGTACAGGATAAAGTGACATTAACACACGGGCTAGCGTGTGTGCCCAAGGACGAGGCCACCGAAAGGTGATGGATTGGGGGACTGAAACGGGGTTCTGGCGGCAGGGGAGTGTCACCAGGGCGTGACCCAGAAGGGTTCCGCCAGGGTGAAAACCCACAGAAGTTCCTCCACAGACAGGAGCCCCTCTTGAACCAGTGAACACAGCTCAGCCAGAGGCGTCAGGGCTCCGGCCGCTTTAAGCGGAGCTTAGTGGGTCCCAGCGTCTTCCGAGTTCTGTGATTCGTTTAAAGAAGAGTGCGCACGCTGTTGAATTAACCAGCACTTCCAAGGAACTCTGCATCTTACCTAGATGAACCGGATGTGTTCTGAAGTGTGTAGAACACACATGACAACAGTGTAAGGGTCCCCTCTCACCCACATAATTTAAACTGTGTTTGTTTGCTGATGACATGAGGGCTTTCAGGACCTCCCTGTCCCCTTCCATGGTTCCCTCAGCCTTTTAAAAAAAAAAGTTAATGAGCCAGTTTGCTTTTAGAGGGAGAATTCTAGTCAGTTTAAATAGAAAACGAGTGAGAAGCTCAGCGTTAATCCCAGCGCTCAGAAGGCTGAGGCAGGAGGGTCACTCTGAGTTGAAGGCCAGCCTGAATTACATAGAGACCCTGTCTCCAAAAACCGGAAAGAAAGAAAGAGATCACCTTCACCGCAAGTGTGGTTCTTTTTGTTTGTTTATTTTTGCTTTTGTTTTTGGTGGGTGCTGGGAATCGAACTCAGGGCCTCATGCTTGCCAGGCAGGTGCTGCATCCCAGCCCCAGGTGGGTTATAGCTTAAACCCTGAAAGAATCCGAGTCACTGGGGCCGAAGGGTTTCTGACACGGGCCTGGTGGGGGTCTCAGCGTCTGTGGCTCTCAGAGCCCCCCTGCCTTTGGGTGCTGCTTAGAACCTGGTCTTGACACAAAGCACGAACCTCTGCAGCTCTGCCTGAGGAGGGAACAAAAGAAACCCAGGGATCGCTGCCGTACACGCTGCACCCTCCACGGGGTTTCCCAGGCCAGGGCTGTGCACACTTGTGTGCTGCACGCACGGGGTCCTCATGGGTGCCGTCACCATGATCACTCGGGGAGCCCCGGGTTGCCAGGACAGCATTTTTATCGCAGGCTCCCTGCGCCGTCTGTGGTGTGCAAGGTTGTGAGTTCGATTCCCGGTACCAAAAAAAAAAGAGAGAGGTGGGCTAGCTGAAGAGCTAAAGTTCATTTCTGTTTCAGAAGGGTTGTGAAATGTTGGTAAAATATTTCCCCATGAGGCTCCTAAAGCAGTGCCAGCCTGGGCATGGGGCGGGGCGGTGGACACGCAGCCCCCTTGTGTCTGCCATGGGTGTGGCCCCCACCCTTCACTGCTGGGCCTGGCTCCGAGCAGCTGCACCGTGCAGGAGAGGGCAGTGCCTTTGCAAGCCTGGCTGCTGTGCTGACTGTAAACACCGGACCCAGCCCAGCTCAGCGTGGCCTGGCGGCGGGGGTGGCCTCCCTCCCTCCCTCCCAGGCCTGCTGGCTGCTGCTGCAGTCACGCTGGGGGCAGAGTGTGCCAGCTCAGGGCAGCGCGGCTGGGAGCCTGCTGCCACACACGTGGCCGTCCCATGCTCAGAGAGCCGTTCCCAGGGTCAGGTCGGCACCCGGCTCTGACCCAGAGCGCAGGAGCAGCAAGAATCCGGCCCAGTGGCCCAGAGCTCTGCCCGGAACCAACCAAGCAGGTGGGTTTGTTTGGACAGCAGCCAGTGTCCTGCGGGAGACCTGGGGGAGGAGCGGCAGGGGCCACCCTGGTTCTGAGGTAGGGACCCCTGGGCACCCTGGCCCCTGGCAGGCTCCGGATGGCTGCCCTGTGGGCTGCGTACCACAAGTCCTTATCTAACCTGGGCACCCACAGAGCCTCACTCTCAGAATTCGCGGAGCTGAGAGAGAAAGGGCCGTGGGCTGCTTCACCTGCAGCCCAGGCGCGGTTATGGCTTTGAAGTCAGAGAAATTGGGATTAAAACCCTACTTTGAAACAGGCAAGGTGGCACATACCTATAATCCCAGCACTTGGGAGGCTGAGGCAGAAAGATTGCTGCAAGTTCAAGACCAGCCTGGGCTAAATGCTAAGTACAAGGCCAGTCTGGACCGCATAGCAAAACCTAAGAAAAAAAATACCCGGCTGATGTTGGGCAAAATACGTCATCTTTGTGTGTGTGGTCTCACTTTATGCGCCCTCTTAGGCTGCAGGGCATAATAAACGCGCTAATGGGATACTGAATGTCGCCAGGGTACTGGGTGATAAATGAGGAATAGGATTTCTGTTACACTGAGCTTACAGGTGAGGGGAGCAGGACTTGCAGTTATATAACAATAGGGATTCAGTAGCAAACAGGCTCTGAAACCAAAGGTGTCCAGTTCTTTCTGAGAAGTCCACAATTGCTGTTCTTGTCAGGAGCCAAACAAATGAACAACACAGACGCTCTCATCAAACTCTGCAAATAGGGTTAGGGAGTCGGTGTGCGGCTCGGAGCCCTCGAACCTCCGGGTTGTCAGTGGGGAGCAGGAGTCCATAAAAGGTCAGCTCGGTCACTGTGCACAAAGGTCAGCTGGCTCAGCTGTCCCACCCTAGGCATGGCCTCCTTGGGCCTCAGTTTCTCCCTGGAGAGGTCAAGCCTGCCTCGTAGGGCCTCCTGGGCTGCAGGGGTAACGCACTGCTGTCTGCGAGGTCTCCTCCCTGGCGTTTAAGTTCTGGGAGCTGCTTTTGTGATTAGGATCTTTATGACTGGGAAGCACAGAGCCTGGCCCTTTGGACTTTTCTCCGGGAATCCTGGGAAAATCCGGGGACCCTGGGAGCCAGCTTGTCTGAGGAACAAGCAGAAAAGCGGAACTGGTTGTGAGCAGTTGGTGTCCCGTGTGGCCCTGTGACACTGGGCCCTCGGCCATAGCCACTGCAGACTGAGACACCCTCCAAGCACGGGACACCAGGGTCCAAGGTTCAGTGCCCAAAACGAAACCTCTCTCAGTAACTGTGACAGGGATTTCATGCCAGCGCGGTTCTGTGGCGCTAAATCAGCAGTATTCAAACGAATTTCACCTTTTTCCTCTTACTCTGTGAGTGGCCACCAGCAGTCATAGGTCACCTGTGGGGCTAGCCTGTGTATCCGGCAGCACTGGATCTAGAATTCGAAGAGGTTTGAGGCAAGCGGACGTCGTGGTCACCAGGACGGGGCGGTATCGCTCATTGAGAAGGGTCGTCAGGAAGATGAGGGACAGAGTGGAGTGTTTACTAGGTGTCTTGGTCATATTCCTCTTTGCTGAGACCGAATACCTGGCACCTATGACTTAAAGGAGGAGAGGTTTGTTCTGGCTCAGTGTGTAGAGGCTTCGGTGCACGGTCGCAGTCTCCAGCCAGGGTGGCACGGCAGAGGGGCTGGCGGAGGAGAGCTGCTTGCTGCATGGCGAAACAGGAAGCAGGGAGAAAGGGGAAGAGCCCAGAAGGAGATGCCATTTCTAGGCCACGCCCCTGGTGACGCCACTTCCTGCCAGGCCCCGCCCCCTGACAGCAAGCCTGCTACGGCTTCAGTGGTTTGGGCCACGGGTCGGGGCCAGCGTGGCCTCCCGACCTCACTGGGCTCCTGCTGTGTGCATTCTTAGGTCATCATGGCCACAGGCTTCCGAGGCAGGGCCTGTGGCTTCCCTCCCCATTTTACAGATGAGGACACTGAGGCTTGGCTGTCTCTGAGCCCTACGTCCCGGGTCTGAGAAGGGACGCGTGCTGTTATGCAAGGCTGACATCGGACAGGGCACATGTGGGCTCACCACGCACCATGACCATTCCCTTCAAACCCCAGATTATGCCCTTAGCAGAGGAATGTGGTAAACACCCAGCACCCTGCAAAGCCGGAGGCCGCCCAAGCGCTGGGGTCAAGGGCAGAGAGTGGAGTTAGGGCCCCTCAGGGTCACAGATTCGGCGGCGGCGGAGACCTGCTGTCCATGGACAGAGCCAGCCGAAAGTGTCTGGCGCTGCCGCGGGCCAAGTTTACCATTGGCGCCCCGTCTCTCGGGGCAGGCCAGGGCTGGAGGGTGCCAGGATCGGCCTGATCCAGGGCAGCAGCTGCCTGGATTCCGGGGCAGTCGTTCTCCGTGGCGCCGATCACCCCGCGACCCCCCCCCCGTGACTCGGCCACGGGGAGCCCTGTCGGGGGTGGCAGTGGCCCCTGCAGGGCCAGCCGCGTGTTGACTGGCGCGAAGCCAGGCGCGGTGCTCAGCCCCTCTGGGCCTCATCTGTGGCGCAGGCACGGGCGGGGCGCAGCCCCAGAAACGCTGGGGAAAATAAACCCCCCCGCCGCCGTGCAGAAAGTGTGCGCATGTGCTGTCTGTGCCACCGCCAGGGGCGAGGCCTCCAAAGCGCCCGAGACTGCGCGCTCCTGTTTTCTGATCTGTTGGTCCCAAGCACGCGTCTGCGTTTCCTAGCAGCGGCCCAACCCCAAGCGGGGTCCTTCGCCTGTGGACTCCTCAGGGTCCAGGGTCAGGCCCCTTGGCCTGGGCGGCACCTGCAGCTCTGCCTGGGACTAGAAAGAGGATTGTGCGTCCAAAGCCCTGCAGCATTTGGGGTGCTCGGCAGTGAGGGCCTGGCGAGAGTTGGGTCGGAGCCGAGGTAGCCCTCGTGCAGCAGTCGTGGTCCAGGTGTGGCACACAGAAGCGCCCTGCAGCGTGGTGAGGGCGATGGCCGCTGGCCTCAGGCTTTCAGGCTGAACCGAGAGAGGAGCAGGCTTCCGTTGCGCCCCGGAACTGTCCCCCAGGCCTGGAGGGGAGCTCGGTCCCGAGGCCACCCACACCCATGTCAGTTGGAAACTGACCTCCCCCCTCCACCCACCCACCCGCCAGCTCCTCCGGGCTGTGCTTTGTTTTGCTGGTGGTGATCAAGCTGGCTACACCCTGAGATGCCCCAGGCTAACCTTGAATTTGCAGTCCTCCTGCCTCAGCCTCCCAGCTGCTGGAATTACAGGCATGCACCACGGGTCCGGCTAATCACTTCTTTAAAGACCCCGTATCCAAAGCCAGTCACATACTGTGGTGCTGAGGGTTAGAACCTTGGCATGAGTTGGGGGGCGAGGACACATAATTCAACCCGAGACAGTCAAATGGTTTTCACCTCCACCCCAGCACTGGAGAAAACACATCACGAAGAGCAGAGCAAGGCTGCCAGCTCCGACCCTTCGGGAGCTATGGAGTGCTTCACGCCAGGGGATGCAGATGCCACGTGCCCAGGAAAAAAGCATTCTTTTTGTTTACCACATTCTTACGCTTTTTGTTTGGTTGGTTGGTTGGTGTTTTGTTGTTGTTTTGTTTGTTTGTTTTGCAACAGGGTCTCCTGTAGTTCAGGCTACCCTTGAACTCACTACATAGCCTCAAACTCACAGTGATCTTCCTGCCTCAACTTCCCAAATGCTGGAATTATAGGGATGTGCCACCACGCCTGGCCTCGTGTGTGTGTGTGTGTGTGTGTGTGTGTGTGTGTGGTGCCAGGGATCAAACCCAGGGCCTGAGCCTGCTAAGCAAGTTCTCTTCTGCCAACCCCCCCCCAATGCAGTTATTCCTCTGAGACAGGAAGGAGAGACCTGAAGCCCCATACTTTTTACCAGTCCTGCCCAGGGCCTTGTGGCTGGGAAGTGGCAGGAGCGGGACTGAGGCCAGATGCCCTGGTTTGGCCTTGAATGTGTCCCTGAAGCTCGGTATCCAGGGCATGGAGCCAGGGCAACGTCCCCGGGTCACATGGGCAGCGGCCAGGCTGGACACCGGCTGGTGTTAAAGGGGCCCCTCTGCTCAGGCCCAGCTCTGCAGGATTTGGGGATATTTTCCGGAAGCCTCCCTATTAAAGTTGCTGGTCGGCTCAGAGCTCACACACACACACACACACACACACACACACACACACACACACACTCTCACTCACTCACTCACTCGCTGCGGAGGTAGCTGTGTGTGGGCAGCCCGTGCCTCACAGTCTGGCTCTACCCTGCAGGCCCTCGCGTGGCTCCTAAGTGCCCACAGAGAAACTCCTCCCCCACCCTGGCTTTGCTGCCACCAGGCCTCGGGAACCTTTCTCTCCTTTCCCAGGGGGCGCAGGAGCCCGGCTGTGTGGAGCCAGATTCCCACACCCAGAGGCATGGCGCTGCGTCCTGCTGTGCCCAGCAAGCTGTGGAGTCCAACCACCCTGTCCTGCTGCTCCACAAGCAGCGGCCAGAGCTGGAATCAGACCCTGGAAGCCCAAAGCAGGAGCAGAGCGGAAGTGCAGGCCTGGGGCTTGCTTTAATTTTTTTTTCCAGCCTCTTTTATTACAGCCACGGGCTGTTTGCTCAGAAGCGTTGGCCGCTGGCCAGTGATGAGGCACCGCTCGGTCCTGGGGCTCCCTGGTGCCTTCCTTCCAGAGTGTTCAGCCCCGCGCCCACCTCCACCTCTGAGGCCCCTGGACAAGGCTGAAATGCAGGTCCCCCTAGTGGGACATGCAGTGCCTGGGAGAAGCCACGAAGCTGAGCATCCAGACGCCTAGCTTTGCCCAGCTGCACGGCTGTGCAGAGCTGTCCCCCGATGTAACTCGGTGCCCACAGAGGACTCGGATGTGGCTGCACGGCAGCTCCAGGCCTCAGGGCTCAGCGCCACCACAGGCCGACTTCCGTCCTTGCCCTGCGGGGACCAGATGGGCAGGTAGAACCCTCCAACCCAGAAGAGGAGGCGACCAGCAAGCCCGGCGCCAGTGGTGCCTGCCAAAGTCACCCCTGAACAGCCCCGCCCAGGATGCTCCGCCTGCCCCTGCTGCGCCGTGGAGTTGGTCAGAGTCGCCCCTCTCCTGGAGCAGGTGGGAAGGGCAGCTTCCGGAAAGGAAAGACTTCTCAGCCAGTTCGAGGAGCAGGAGCTGGGTCACTTCCAGGCCAGCTCTTCTGACCTCGATTGCTTCCTGTATAAAACCAGGACAGGGCAGTCACAGCCCATTCAGGGTTACAGGGAGCCTTCCCAGGGTCACACGGAAGAGACTGTGCCCACTCGGGTGCCACACAAGTGCCAGGTACAGCTTGTCCTGGAAGCTGCACCTCTGAGCTCCGGACGGTCCAGGACGGACCCGGATTGCACCCTCTGGAGGCGAGGAGAGCTGTGGGGCTTTCTTGCTGGGGTGCAGCCAGCTGTTGCATGGCATGGCACAGCTGTGTGTAGGAGGGGCACCTCGACTCGACGCCGGCAGCAGGACGCCTGCCTGGACTCGGGGTGACCAGTAGAACGGCTCGAAGCACCTGGAAGAGGCTCAGCCGGAAATGACAGCTCTGATCCGACTTCCTCACAGGAACAAATTTCACATCAGCGGTTGTCCTCTTTCCCTCTGGCCCAGGGTGCCCACAGGTGCCCGTCAGCTTCCCAAGGCAGTGGCTGGGTGCTCTTGAGTAGAGAGCGGTTTGCGTTTAGGAGGACAGCAAAGCTGCAGAATCTGTCTCCTAGACCTGACCTTGTTTTCTGGACTTGGTGACCCCGTCCGGCCGAGGGAAGCGGGTGTCAGGAAAGGAGGCACCTTGAAGTGGGAGCCCTGGAGGAAGGGGTCCTCTTGCGTGTTTGCCATCTCGGCAGGATCTGTGACCCCTTCCTGTTTATTCCCAGCACCGCACTGCACCCAGGACCAGGCCCACTCAGTGAAAAGTAGGGTGTAGCGCTTGGACTTGGGGAGCAACCTCGAGGTCCCAGGTATAAGAGCATCACTTGAGATTCCGGGGCCAGCCGGGCTGCCTCCCCAGACCACCCCGTCTCTTAGGAACTGTCGTGTGGATTTTAGTGTTCATCCCTCTCCGGGGTGAAGAGAGAGTGGTGCCGAGTGACCAGATGAGGTCGTGTCCCCCATCCCCACCCCGGCGTACCGGTCTGTAACCCAGCGATCAGAACCGGAGGGTGCAGTTCTGGCAAGCTGCCACCGGCTTGCGGGTGTCTCGCTGTTGTGTTTTGTGTGCGCACGCGCAGTCTCAGCTCCGGCTTGACTGTCGCAGGGTCAGGGAGGAGGACAGCCTGCCTAGGGTGCGAGAAGCCGCGTCCCCACGCTAGGGGAGGGGCGCCCCGGGCCGCCGTAAACGCCAGGGGGTGCGTGCTGACGGTGACACGGGTGACAGCAGAGCGCTGTGTCCCCGTGTGCCCGCCGATCACGCAGACGCAGGACATCTGCCCAGGTCCTCGAAACATCACACCCGGGGAGTCGGGAACAAGAGGACACTTGCGGTTCACTGTGGCGACCTCAGGGAGGACGCGGGTGGCAAATCCCAGGCCTCCCAGGGAGAAAGCGGTCCCACTCCAGGCAGGGTCTGAGGACCTGCGCCCGGCCCCTGCCGGCCTGGCCAGCGCCCAGTCCATCCTGTCCCCAGCCCCGCCGTGCACGGCCCCTTACACCGTCGCCGCCAGGCTGTCCTCACTCCCCAGTGTTCTGACAAGCGCTGGCGCAGGAGCAGAGCCCGCCACACCCCGGGAGGGGACGCGGGCCTCTCCTTGGGCGGGACAGCGTGCCTGAGGCGTCCCAGGCTGTGTTGACACCAGGTCACCTAGGCCAGGACCGAGCCGGGGCCACCCTGCCCTGCGCAGCCTCCTCCCAGCTTCCTGCTCCGCGGGGCTTCCGGGTGCAAAGGGCGGCGCCCCACTGCCTCCCCCACACGGTGCTTGGGGTTCGCTGGCCTCGGGGTGGGGGAGGGCTGAGGCGGGTGGGACTAAAGCGTTAATCTTGGCGCTGTGTTCGACCCGCGATAAAATCAGCAGCGGGTGGGTGTACAGTGTACCGCGGTCCTGTGTCCACCCAGAATTGGGGCTTCCTCCAAAAACACCCTGGGAAGCTGGTTGTATTACTCCTGTGTTTCCTTCTCTCTCTCTGAGACAAGTTCTCGCTGTGTGGCCCAGGCTGGCCCCGAACTCGTACCCGCCCATCCATCCTCCTGCCTCAGTCTCCCAGGTGGGCTGGATGACAGGTGACCGCTTTTTCCTTTCTGAACAAGTGAGAGGAGCTGGGCTTGTGGAGTGGCAGCCCCTGTCCCTGGGGTGGCCCTTGCCAGGGTCTGCGTGAAGCAGTTCTGCCCACGCATCTGCCCACGCTGGCCTCTGACTCCCTGGACTCAGGCCTCAGGCACTCGGGAAGCGGGGCTCACTGGGAGCCCGCACGGTGCTGGCAGGCTCTGCACATGGTCTGGCCCAAGCCTGGGCGCAGCTGTGGGTGTTGAGTCAGCTCAGCTCGGCTGCCGGCAGGCGCCAAGGTGGCCCGAGCGTGCCGAGCCCTGGCAGGCGGGCGGCCGCCCAGTGTCCACCTGCTCTCGTGAGTCACGCAGCTGCCAGCTCTGTCTTCCTTCAGCTGCACCTGCCAGGGACCGAACCACACAGGGCAGGGCTGCGTCCCTGGAAACAGGTCCTGGGACCCCGGCATCAAGCTTCTGTTGCTTTGCATCAGGCAGCCAGGGAGAGCGGGCAACTGGAATCCAGGGCTGGGGCCAGAAAGCAGAGGTGACCCGGGAATCTGAGGGTGACAGGGTTAGTAACAGCAGGGCACCCCGGGGATCGCGGGGAGAGGTCAGAGAGGGGCCGTGGGCATCTCCGTTGACGCGTCCTGCAGGCCCGTCTCCAGCTTGGCTTGTCGAGGCAAGGTCTTGCTGTGTAGCCCAACTGAGCGTGGCTTCACTATGCAGCCAGGGCTGACCTGTGATCCTCCTGCCTCAGCCTCCCGAGGGCTGGGATGACAGGCAAAGGCCACCACGTCAGCTACCTTTCCCTCAGATAGAGACTTACTGACGCGCCTGGCTCACACTGTTCAAACCCTGGCATGTCCAGAAGCACCCGAAGTGCTGTGTGCGGGGTTCCCCAGACATGGGCTCTCTTGCTGCTTCCTGTTCCGGGTCTTGCCACAGCCTGGCAGCTACAAAACAGGCCAGGAGGGAGAAATTCGAGTCTCCTGTTAGGGGACGGCAGTGGCCTGGACCCCAGGAACACTGACTGTTTGCAGGCAGCCCCTCACCTACTGCAGGCCTCCCCGTGTGTGCGTCTCCTAGAAGTCACCAATGGCGGCTCTCGGGGCACAGAGAGGGTGCACTGTTTTCACTTCGGGAGCTGGGTTTGTGCAAAGATCCATGTCGCTGTTCACATGGATGAAACGCCAGGACACTGAGGCCATGTGGACACTGCGGAGGACACTTTTCCTAACGACATCTGCTGTGCAAATGCATCTATAAAAGTAGGGATCCTCCTGCCTCAGCCTCCCGAGGGCTGGGTTGACAGGTTGGACTCCTCGGGCAGATTTCCCTTCAGCGTCTTCCATAACCACAGCATTTTTAATGAATATTTAAGTGACTTAAAGGTTTTTAGCTGTTGTTTACTGTTTTTTTAAACTAATGATGTTTATTGGTACTTTTTAAACACACACGAGGATGCCTTTCCTCAGAGGGGCTTCGTACCTGTCCGTGACAGATCTCGGTCCCTCTTTTTCTGCTACTCACCTTTAAGAAAAAAAATCTTTTCAGATTTTAGGGAAGGACCATTAAAGATGTCCAGCAAAACCGCCAGCACCAATAACATAGCCCAGGCCCGGAGGACCGTGCAGCAGCTGCGGCTTGAGGCCTCGATCGAGAGAATAAAGGTGAGGCGCAGCGGCTGGGGTCGCCAGCTGAGGGGTCCCCTCCCCCTGCTCCCTGGGCTGGGGCGCCAGTCAGAGATGAGACGCCCTCTAATTCTGCTTGCTCTGGGACTGCCCCGGGGCAGGCTGACCCCACAGGGTCTTCGTTTTTATTTCCTACCTGTTTCAAAAGAGCTAAAATGCATACCCATAATCCCGGCACTTGGGAGGCTGAGGCAGGAGCATCCCTGGAGTTAAGGCCAGCGTGGAGTACATGAGACCCTGTCTCAAAAAGGAAAGAGCTAAGTTACCAGATGTCTGAGTAGACCCCTCTTGGGACCTGGGTAGGGGACAGCTGTCTGTCCTGGGGCGAGCACTAACAGCTGTAGGTACTTGTGGAAGCCAAACACATTTCTTAGGTCCCCAGAGGGGGCGGGGCAGCGAGAGCCCGGAGAGCTGGGACTTCCCTGGGACAGAGCTGTCACCCGGGGGGGATTCCTCAGGGAATCAGTCACCTTTCTCGGCGCGGCCTGCACCCCACACTCCCTGCTTAGACACCCAATCTGGTCACCCGCAAAGTCCCCGCCCAGACACCTGACCCAGAGCCCGAACCGCAAGGCCGTGGTGGCCCCTGCACCCGCTGCCACCCACATGCCCCGCCTCCACCGGCTCCGGCCCGCAGCCCGAGCTCTCCTTTCCCGGGCGGGGCATCGGCGTCCCGGTCTGCTTGCCTGGATAGAAGGGAAGCTGCTGCCCCAGCTTGCTGCCCTCCAGGACGCGGCCCCGAGGGGACTGTCACAGCCTCGCCCTCTGGTTCCCAGTGGTGGGCGCCTGGCCGTGTCTGCTGGCCCCACTCTCCTGCACTCCCACACAGGAGGCCCCGGTGTGTCAGGTTACCCGGTGACGGCCTCCCCCGTGCCAGCGTCTGTGTTGGGAGAATCCTGGCCACGCAGTTTGCAGAACCTCAGTCACTCGCACTGGGACCCTTACCCAGAGGATCCGGGCCTCGGGTCCATCACCTCGGGCCCAGCCTGGCCAGTCCTGATCTCGAGGCCTTGCCTGCCGGCACCCTGCTCATGCGGCGAGGTCCTGGGTAGCGGCCCTCCGTCCCCCCCTCCCTCCCTCCCTCCAGGCGGGGACTGAGGTGCTGTCCTGTCTTTTCCGCTGTGTCACAGGTGTCCAAGGCATCTGCGGACCTCATGTCCTACTGTGAGGAGCACTCGAGGAGTGACCCTCTGCTCATCGGCATCCCGACCTCGGAGAACCCTTTCAAGGATAAAAAGACCTGCACCCTGCTCTAGTGGGGGTGAGGCTGTCCTCCCTCCCGTCCCCCTCCCTGTCCCCTGCCCCACGCTTTCCCCTCCCCCACCCCACCCCTTTGTCCCGTCCAGAACGGCTCCTGCCCAGCTCTGCCTTGAGCTTCTCTCCTGCACCACGCTCCTAACTCCAGTGCTCTTTGCTGGGAAGGACGGACTGACGTCTCCAAGCTCCCAGCTAGCTGCCCTGTCTTTGCAGCGCCCCTCACTGATTCCCGGCGGGACGAGACTCTGTTTCCTAGGCGGGCGCTGCGGGGTGGGGTGGGGTGGGGTGGGGTTACCCGTGAGCCAGGTGGTTCCGGCCTCGCTCAAACACCGCTCTAGACTTCAGCTGCAGGTGCTCCAGGGAAGCCGAGACCTATGTTGGCTGAGCACCTGTCCGATTAAAATGCCAAGAGTGACTTCAGTCCCTCGGGCGTGCTAACCCGGCAGCACCCGAGGGAGGACTGTAGGGCGTGTCTGTGTATCTCTGTGTGCATTCATCAAAGTTTGTTTCTTCAGGAAACTGTCCTGTCTGTAACATTGGTTGCCTGACACCAGAAGTTATACCTGTATCTTGAGTTCTCTGTAGGAAGAATAAAAAATTATTTTCAACCTAGGCGTGGTGACACACATCTGTCATTCCAGTTCTCGGGAGGCTGAGGCAGGAAGATTTCTGTAAGGTCAAGGCCAGCCTGGGCCACACAGCAAGCCTTGTCTAAAAAAAATAATTCTCATACAGTGATGGTACAAAAAGTAGAAAGAGGCCTCCTAACGATCAGAGGTGTTATCAACAGCTCACTATCTCTCCTCTTGAACTCTTGCTGGGCCCTAAGCGGTTGTCAGCTGCGCCAATCTGAACGCAAGGCTGACAGCAAGCCCCGGGGCCAGGTGTTATTCACGAGGAGCCTCCAGACCTAGGGGCCCTGAGTTCAGGAAAGGGGAGGAAACCTGGGGGGGCTTACTCTCAGGATGGGGCTCTGAAACCTCACTCCAAACAGTATGGGAACCCCTGAGCCCGGCCACGGGGGCGATAGAGATGTTAAAACCCCGTGCCGGGCTGTGAGATCGGCGCCCCGATGGCTGCCTTGCTTGTGTCTCCTCTGCCCAGATCCTGTTTTCTGCAGCGACAGTCCCCTGCCAGCCCCTGGGGGCTGGGACGGGCCGGGAAGGTGACACCACACCTCGGGCCCTTGTGGAGTCGGGGTTTGGTGCCGCCGGGGGAGGGATCCGGCCGTGCACTCCTGGCACCCCTGGTCCTGCAGCTGGGTGCTGAGTGCTCGGTTTCCCCTGGACATGAAGACAGCCCTCCTGTCCCAGGGTGGCCTCAGACCCAGGAGGAGCCGACTGCCGTGTCACCGGCCCCTTGGTTCAGGGCCACACAGTGCATGTGACAGGGCAGGCACAGTGGCAGGAGAGGAGGCGCTGGCCTTTCGCAGGGCGGAGCTGGAGCTGGACGCTTCTGCCGCCTGGGCCCGACTCTTCCCACGGGCACAGGTCGCTGCCGCGGTTCCGAAGGCGGCCTGCTGCCCACCCTCACCGCGGCCCGTGGGGGTGACCGCGGGTGGCGCTGCTTCCCGCCCCGTCCTCGGGGTGGGCACGCGCGCTCGGCCCCCCGGCAGGTGACTCCCCGCAGCACTGGCCGGGGAACCAAAGGGGGCTGCGGGCCTCCGGGGGAGTCGCCGTGGCCTCGGCCGCCGAGAATGAGGGCCAGGACCGACGGGAGCGCGTCGGGCAGCTTCCGGGGCAGGCGCGGCACAGGTTCCCGGAGACCGTGGCACGGACCGGGGCCGCGGGGGAGCCGCAGCCGGGGGCTGGTTTACTCAGAAGGCCGCGACTATCGGGGACGGACGGCGTCTGCAGGCGCGGATAGGGCGAGCGGGCGGCGCTGCGTTATCTGCACCCCTTCTGCGGCGGCTCACCGCCCACCCGCCAGGCTCCAGATAAGCAAGGCCTGGGCCGGGGCACTCCTGCTACTGCCAGTGAGGCGTCTGCACGGGCGCCGGCCGTTTCCGTGACAACCCGAGTGTGTGCGCTCCTGAAGGCCTTCCGCGCGTCTTCCTATTTTACTTTATTTTTGCCTTTTTGAGACAAGGTCTCACTGTGCAGTCCAGGCTGGCCTTGAGCTCACTTTGTAGCCCAGGCTGGCCTCCAACTCACAATGACCCTCCTGCCTCAGCCTCCCAAGGGCTGGGATGACAGGCGTGCACCACCAGGCCCGACCCCATCGACCCCATCGTATCTTCTAGACCGTGGCGAGCCAGGCAAGCAAACATCATGGCTCCAAAACATTGCACGGAAACACATTTTCTTTAAATAAGGGATATATTTACGGGTGGCCACAGCTATGGGTTGTAACTATTTCCCTTTTGTCTAAAAAAAAAAAAGCAGTCCAGTGTTTTAAGGGCTTCCCTTCCTACAGGGAGAAGGACCATCCTTCCAGAGGAAAGGCGGATTTGTTTTCCCGGTGTTTGGGCTGGTTGTGTCCTTTCCTGATCTCTGAACCATCAGGGGAAGAAGGACAGTGTATAACAGGGACCCGGTGACTGTCCCCAGCTTGCTCCCATCTGCCCGGCCACCCAGTTTTTATTTAGGACCTGTATCCCCGAGAAGTGAGCAAATGTGTACTTGTCTGATTTTCAGCCCGCACGCCCCCGTCCCCGGGAGTCCGAGCCTGACCCACCACGGGTGGGATCTGTTCCTGTCTCACGGTCCGCAGTGGCCTCTCGGTCCAGCACCTTTGTGTCCGTGACACTGTGACTGTGGTTGGAAATTGGCTGTGCCAAAGGCGTGGAGGCCTCTTCTCCTCCCCGGTGAGGCCGGGTTTGGGGGCGTCTCCTGGGCCGCGCTGGGCTCTGCTGACCAGGTCAGTGCCTGACCATGTCCCTCCAGCCAAGTCTCAATAAGTGCGTAGCAGCGGGTGTCTCTGCCCGCACCCTTCCTTCAACCCACATTCCTGAGCAGCTGCTGGTGTCGGGAGGCAGCTCTGGTGACACACAAGTCACTAAGGCCCTGAGCCCCTGCGCCTGGAGGGGGCGGGCAGATGGCGGGCACACACTGGCCCTCCCAGAGCCACTCGGAGAGGATGGTGCTCGGCCAGTGTCCCACCCTTGGTGGCCATCCTGGGAGCAGGAGGCTGGTGAGGCTCAACAGGAGGGACCCGGGGACACCCATGGACAGGCGGGCTCCCTTCCTGAGACCTGGCCGTTACCACGGAGACAGGTAACAAACAGCAGGGGACCAGCCCACCGTGACTCCTGGCTCCTGCCCTGTCCCTCCCTGGCAGAGAGTGAGCCAGGTAGCTGGGACTCACCTGGCCCAAGGGTAGGGACACACGATCCCCCATCCCGCTAGAGCCCAGGAGGGCACAGGGTTCGGCCAGGAGGGCACTGAGGTGGGACGGACTTCGGTGTAAGGCTGAGATGACAGCACACAGCTCCAGCCTGCCCCGGGGACTTCGAGAGTGTGACTGTGAGTGTCCTGGCCCAGCTGCCAGCAGCCTTTGTTGGCAGGAGGCACAGCCACGCAAGACTCCCCTCAGCCAACTTCCTGCTGCTGTTCTGTTCGTCTGAGACTGGTTCCTGCCGTGTGGTTCAGGCTTTGAACACACCGTGTAGCCCAGGCTGGCCTCAAATTTGCAGCGATCCTCCTTCCTCAGCCTCCCGAGTGTTGGGACAACAGGCATGCGACGCCACCATGAGCCCTCTTTCTGGGGTTGGGCAGACAATCCTGACAGCCTGTCCCTCCCACCCCACACCTGCTTCTGCAGCCCTCCAGGCACAGCCCCCAGAGCCGGGTCCCCCAGCCCAGCAGCTTCTGGGCTTCAGCCTCAGCTCCGCCCTGCTGCACTGGCCGCTGTGTGCTGAGGAGCAGCAGTGGGGCTTGTGGGGTTTTGAAGCAGGTCTCCGGAACCCTTGGGGTCATACCAAGACCTCAAAGCCTCAAACCCTAAGGGCTCCTCCAAACGCCCTCTTTCCCCGCTGCCTGTCGGACAGTTTGTTTTTTGAGGCAGTTTGGTTTTTGAGGTTTTCTGGGCTTACTGCACAGCCCAGGCTATTCTTAGTCTTGCAGAGACCCTCCTGCCTCAGCCTCCTGAGTGCTGGAATGACAGGCAGACACCACCCAACCCCAGCCTGGTCACTCAAAGACTCCACAACAGAGTGTGAAGAGACTCAGCCCATTCTCCCTCCCTAAAACTCAGTCAGTGTCTTTGATTTCACTCAGTTACCATGGTGGGGCCTAGAGGCCTCCTTTGGGAGTTAATTACCCATCATGCCCCACACAGGCCCACTCAGAACCACGCCCTCTCCCAAGGTCAGCTGGGTCCCTGCCACAGCCCCCAACTCAACAGCACCCCGGCCTACTGTGCCCCGAAGTTGCAGGAGAATCTCTGATTGAACACCGGCTCACCACGGTGAACGGCTCTCCAGGCCCAGGACAGATCTCTCCTTGAGGCTGGGGCAGCAGAAGGAAGGGGGAGGCTGGGTGGGGTGGTACACACCTGTGACCCCAGTACTTGGGAGGCTGAGTCAGGAAGGTTGCAGCAAATTCCAGCCCAGCCTGGGCTGCTAGTAGGAAGGAGGACACTTGGCAGCCGTCCTCCCTTTACCTTCTTAGTGCCCAGGCCCTGCCCAGCGCCTGGTGGCCAGCCAGAGAGTCCAGTCTGTCAGCATGAACCATGGCTCAGAGATCTGAAGTCACTGTCAGGGCAAAGTCCTCAGAGCTGCCTTATCGCCTGTGGGGGCAAAGTCCACGCTCCCTGAGAGGCCCGCAGAACCTTCTGTTCCCGTCTCCACCTCTCTTCCTAACCCCTAATCCTCCAGGACACATCCCAGGCCCCCTGCCCTGCAGGTCCTCGAGCTCCTAATCATGCTTCAGGACCCTGTCAAGCATGTCCCCATCCCAGAAGGCTTCCTGATCACCACCCAGAGGGCACACGCACACACATACCTGCACGTGTGCGTGGCCATTGGCTCTGGGAGCGCTGGGCTCCCCTGGGCTCGGTGTGTGCCAACCGGGGTTCAGAAAGTGCAGCCCGGTGGCCTGGGGGAGACGAAGAGAGATCTCCGTGCCTGCAGCAGAGGCACTGATGAGTGAGATTCTCGGGAGTGAAGGGCCGGGTCCAGGGGTCCATCCGCACAGCGATGGACGCAGGAGGCTCGGGCCTGGTGGACAGTGGCCGCCGGACCATCTAGGGACTGCAGCTCGGCGCTTTCTGTTCCCACACGCCTCGCCTGCAGGCTTCTCTGCCCCTTTCCGCTGCTGTGTTTTCTTGTTTGGTTCTGAGTCTCCACGTCGTCTCCCCGTGTAGCTCAGGCTGACCTCAAACTCACGTGAGGAAACCAGCCTCGCGGGATCCCGCCTCAGCCTCCCGAGTGCAGGGCCTGCTCCGCACGCCTGGCTCCAGCCCCTTCTACAGGCGAAGTCCCAGCTGGGGCTCGGGGCCTCTGCTTCTCCAGCTCCCTGGGCTCCTGCCCGCCCAACCCCCCAGGCCCGTCCCCCACCCACCCTCTCTCCGGGGGCACAGGAGCGGAACTGCGGGGTTCCAGTGCCGGGACCCTGCTCACCGCGACGCGGAGGCCACCCCGGCTCCACGCCAGCCCTTCTCTCAACAGAGCCCGGATGTTTGCACGAAGGCTCAGCGCCCCCTTGGCTGATGGGGGCCGCCACTGGGAGCAGCCCGTCCCCTCCAACAGCGCTATCCCCGTCTGCCACCTTCTCAGGTCAGTGCGGACTGGATGCAATTGGTCTCAGGCCCCGGAGGAGGGAGCCCAGCCGGGGAGATTCCGCAGGAAAGTTCTCCCGGCTTGGAGATGTCCCGGCCCCTTAGGAGGGAGAGGACTGAGTTTTAAACCAGAAAAAGCTGGGTGTGGTGGTGCACACGACAGTAATCCCAGCCCTGGGGAGGCTGAGGCAGGAGGATCCTTGGGAGTTCCAGGCCCGCCTGCACCACGTAAAGAGATCCTGTCTCAAAACAAACAAGCAAACAAATGAAGAAAGGAATGGCCCCATTTGGCAATTTCTTTTACAGTGACATTTTCTACGCGTACAGCATCTTGGAAAACAACCAGTTCCGTGCTAGACAGCCAAAGGCAAGACTCATCCATGAAATCGGAATGCGTGTTCACGCTGACACCTGGTTTTGCTTTGTTTTGTGTGTTTTGTGTGTTTTGTTTTCTGAGGCAAGGCCTCGCCATGCAGCCCATACTGGCCTCAAATTCACTGCGGATCCTCCTGCCTCAGCCTCCTCAGGCAGGGATGACAAGCGTGTACCACTGCGGCCAGCTGACCCCTGGTTTGTTAAAGCCGTTGAATTCTGTGTAAACCAAACTGCCCTGGCTCTCAGCAGCTGCCCCCCAACCCTGTCAGTACCCCGAAACCCTGGGGCCCTTTTCCCAGCCCCCACGGCGATCCTGACAGCCTCTCCTCTCAGCTTCTGCAGTCAGTTTTCACGTCTGCAGTGTTCACACTTGGAGCTGAGCGCAGGCCCTTCGCACCGCGCTCTCCTCACAAGATGACTGGTGGTTTGCTCCTCAAGGCGGGTCTCACCGAGTTAGAAACTGCCCGGCCGGGCACGGTGGCCCACACCTGTGACCTCAGCACTCTGGAGGCTGAGGCAGGGGGATCGCCAGGTTTGAGCCCACCTCGGGATTTCAGGCAGGTTATAAACTCCTTCCCAGCAAACCTCTCTCAGGCTGCATCTCTGCCCTGTCTGCAGCTGCCAACAGGGGGATAATCAATGAGACAACCAGTCAGTCAATCAGTCAGTCAGTCAACGAGCCAACCAGTCAGTAAGTCAATCAAGGATATGTGTGCTATTTGCACAGAACAATGGTAGTTTCAGATCAAAGAGCCGCCTCCTTTCCTCCTTGCTGGCTCTGTCTGCCCCAGGGTTTTAGCTCTTTGAAGTCCTGCAGGGCTGCCCTAGGTCACCTTTTGTTCCTGTATCTCAAGACAGGAGCTGCTTGCTTGGAGTTTAGAGGCCGAGGCAACAGCTGGCTTTTCCTGGACTGGAGCAGAGTGCCTCTCGTTAGTCCCTACCCCAGGCCGCTGCCAGTGCTGTTTCCGTACACAGAGGCCCTTGTCACTCCCCGAGGGCCTGGTTTGGTGCTTCATCGAAGATTGAACCGGAGCCCGCTGGGTACCAGGTAAACGTGCTACGCCCCCAGCCCCTGTCACCCCTGTTTTCAGACAGGGTCTCACTGAGAGGCCCAGGGAGCCCTCACAGGTACGGTCCTCCTGCCTCGGCCTCCCCGGTGCTGGGCTGACAGGCGAGTGTCAGCCCCGACCATACCCATGGGCCTGTGTTCTTCACTCTCTTTGTGCCCATACTCCCTGTCAGTTCGTCCCCTGTGGCTCGCCTAACACCCGGGCCAGGGCTCTGGACCAGGGTCACTTCCTGCCTTCAGGAGGCCCCCGGTCAGCAGGCCCTCCGAGATTCGGGTGAGGAACGCGGCAGAAGTGCTGGTCTCTCCGCTCCACCCACCTGATAACCGCCCGGCTGTGCTCCTTCATTCCTCTGCAGAGGAGTTTTAATCACAGGCGTAAAGAAAAGGGATTAAAACCCCTTCTTTAATAAGAAGGGTAGGGCCAGGGATTTACCTCAGCAGCATAAGCGACTACCTGGCAAGTGTGAGGCTGTGAGTTTGATCCCCAGTACCCAAACAAAAAAAAGAAGAAGGTTAAAAATTCCACTGTTCAGAGCCAGGTGTGTGCTAGCTTTTGGGAGGCTGAGGCAGGAGGGTCGCCATGAGTTCAAGGCCAGCCTAGCTCACATAGTGACAGCCTGTCTTACAACACAAAGCAGAACAAAGAATTCCCCCGGGTAACACTCTCTGCTCTTAGCTTTCTGGTGACTGAAAAGCCAGCCCTGGCCCAGCCCTGCTGGACTGCACACACTGCAGACCCTCACAAGGCCAGGCCCACCGCAGCCCAGGCGGGGCGCAGCGGTTCTGCGGCTCTGACTGGGGTCTGTCTTTCCTGACAGCCCGTGGTCCCAAGGCACCGAGGGGAGGACGGGTGGCCAGGCTCTGCTGCCCACTGTCCAGCATGGGGACACCCCCCCACAAGCCTTTCACTTCTTTTGCCTCTTTCCTCTCTGACCTTTTCCAGCTGCCTGGATGGAACAGCCCAGACCACGGCGGAAATGCTGAGCGTGGGCCCTGGCAAGGGGCAGCACCCCAGCCGCTCAGCACAGGGAAAGCCCCTCCCCAAACCTCCCCGCCTGGGCCCGAGCCCAAACCCACTGTCACCTGCAGCACGACGGTGGCACTGGCTTCCTGGCTTCCCCACGGCCTCCGCAGCCGCACAGCACCAGGATGGAGCCCAGAGCCTGGGACTTACGGGGGGGGGGGTATCTTCCCCCACCAGAGGCGCGGCCCCTGTCCCCCAGCTGGTTCTGTCCCTCCTGGCCTGACACCCTCACAAGCACAGCCGAAGAGCATCTTTCCCCTCCAGCTAGAGAAATCCCCTTATTTCTCAATGCACTGGAGCCAAGCGTGGTGGCAAACTCGTCATCCCAGCCCATTGGAGGCCGAGGTGGGAGGGTCACTGCCCAAATTCAAGGCCAGCCTGGACTACATACTGAGACCCTGTCTCAAATAAATAAGTAAGCAAATTCTTCAGTAAAAGTCTCACCTGTCTTGCAGGTGACTATTTTTTATCTGGACATGATAGATCTTTTTTTAAATTGTTTATTGGCACATTTTAGGTACACACACTGATCAACGTTCATCTTGGGAGTGTGCACCTTGACTTTATCTCACTCCCCTACCCTCTCGTCAACCCCTCTCCCCTCATTTACAAAAGCTCTGTTTCCGTTTATTCCTTGTATTCTTTTTCTTTTCTTGTTCCTCTTTCCTTTCCCCCACCCTCTCCCATGTCCCCTTCTCATTTAAACACTTTCTCCCCATTTCCCAATATCTATTATACATTTTGGCCCTTATTTACGCTTTCAGTTTCTTACACCAGTAAAACAATCCCAGGAACTCTTATTTCTCATTTTGAGACAGGGTGTAGCTAAATTGCCCAGGCTGAAGTCAAACTGTCAATCCTCCTGCCTCAGCCTTCCAGAGCGCTCGCACTGCAGGACTCACCAGCAGACCTTTTTTTTTTGAGGCAAAGTTTTGTTATGTTGCCAGATTGTTCAGGCTGGGGTTGAATTATTTGGATCCCCCTGGCTCAGCCTCCCAAACTCTGGGATTACAGATGTGGGCCTCCATGCCCAGGTCTTAAGTGACATTTTGATGAGTTTCCTAACCTCACGAAGAGGAGGGCGTCAGCAAAATGTCTATGCTTCAAATACGTACTAACAAAAAATAACAGAAATAAAGTCCAGGTTAGAACAGACAAGAGCAGGCGTTGAGAAAGGAAACAATTATTCCATTCCGCTTTATTTAGGTACTGTGATTCAAAAACTTGGATAGCATAAATAACCTCTCACGTCATAAAATAACTTAGTACGATTTATAATAAAACTTGTGAGAATTTAACATCTCATTCAAATACAATAAAACATGGTTTTAAAGTTTTTTGAAGAACAGTGACCCCTTCTGGGTTTGCTTTCACTGGAGGGCACAGGAACCCCGAACACCCGCACTGCAGCTGCGCAGTTGAGCCGAAAAGCGTGCAGGGTCCGGGTTCGGCGAACTCCGCCATTCTAAGCGCACGCAGAGTTCGCCTTCTGACTCCGATCTTTCCAAGTTTTGCTTCTTCCAGCTCGGAATTCAGTTTCCACGCGGCTCCCTCCCTCCTTTCTCCTCTGCTCATCTCCAAAGTCTTCTATCACTCCGGGCCCCCAGAACACGTCGCCGAGCTCACACAGCCCCTCGGCCTCAGTTTCCCTAATCCAGTGTCCGTGTGGGGGGAGAACCGCAGTCACTACAAAGGTATCTCACAACTTCAGTGCCTTGCGGCTGGCTCGGCGCTCCTGGGCTGGGCTGCGTCACCGCTCGGGAAGGTTAATGACAGGGACCCACTGGTCCATGTAGCGGCTCTCGCGGCAAAAACAAATGAGCTGGCTGAGGGCCGGGTCCTTCCACGGCGACGCGTGTGGATTCTGGGAACAACGATGCAGAGGTTAGAGCCCTGACAAGCAACCCGCAGCGGCTGGTCCTGACTGCTTCTAGGGGGAAGCCATGGGGCCCCCTGCATACTGGCTATAGGACAGGGGCCCGGGAAACTGGCACACAAGAAAGTCAGGCAACGCCAAGGCAGCTGAGTGTTTGCAAAATTGTCAACAGGATCCCTGCAAAGTCTGCCCGCACGGAGCCGCAGCGCCTCTGCTGGGTTTTCCAGCCCATTCACGGTCCCGCGCCCTGCACAACCGAAAGGGTTCACGATCGTGCAAAACAGTCCCCCACGGCGTGCACGAGGAGTGTGGAGACTGCCACCTGTTACCGTCCCAAAACACCAGCGGAGCACTTTCTGGGGGCGGCAGAAAAACGGGCTGCCGCTTCCCCAAACCAGGCAAAAAAGGAGTCAGGGCCGGAAGCTCACGCCAGCACATTTAACTCCGAAAACGCAACCACCAGGGGTTTCCATCCGGGAGTAAAAACGCAAGACTGCACAGAAAACCCCTCAGCGCCAGCCCCCTAAGGCACTTCCAAGGAAGGCACAGGTCCGTCTCCTACACCCTTCCTATTTTTAGCGTGGCCTGGCAGGGAACCAGGCGGGCTTCTTACTCGGGGGTGAGCCAGGAATTTCTGCGGCTTTATCTAATCTGCCCTGCTAAAGGAATTAGTCACGCGAGCCTGTGCGAGCTAGGTGGGGAGTCGCCGGGCCCTGCTGACTCACACCCTTCCGCTGGGCAGCCGCCAGCGTGCTTAGACATGCTCTGTCCCCAGAAAGTCCCCATGATGAAACTGGCACTCCTCGGCTGAAAGTCCGCCGACTGCTGCGGGGGGGCAGGGGCAGCTGCCCGCGGCCCTCGGCCCCGTCCCTCCCTCTCCCCGGCCATCCCCGCTGGGTACACGCTGTCCCCGGGCCCGGTCGCTCACCGTCACCAGCACGCAGTGCAGGTCCGGGGGCTGCGCGGCGCCTTCGCCCCCCGCGTCGGCGCCCAGCAGCAGCAGCTCGGCCAGGCGGCCGGGGTTGCTGACGCGCAGGATGTCTATGTCGTTCTCGCAGCAGAAGGCCTGGATCAGGGTGAAGTGGATCTGCAGGGCCACGTCCCTGTCGTCGTCCTCGTCGGCCGCCAGCAGGCACAGCACCACGTTATCCGGGTCGCTGTGGAGCACCGGGCGGGGAGGCGGGGCGTGAGTGCAGAGGCGGGGGCCGGGTCACCCCGCGGGCAGCGCGGTGGGGTCGCCGGGGAGGTCGCACGGGGTGGCCCGAGGGGACAGCGAGGGAACACTTACACGTTGAGCAGCTTGGCCGCCTCGTACACGCCGACGGTGAGGCTGCGCTGACTCAGGGCTTTGCTGAGCACCTCCTGCAGGGCATCGCCCACCGTGTCCATCCTGCGTGCGCGCGCGGGCGTCAGTGAGAACCCGGCCTTCCCCGCCGAGCCCCAGCCCCGCCCCGACCTGCCTTTCCCGGGCCGGGCCCCGGCCCCGCCGCCGCCCCGCTCCGGTCCGGACGCGCCCGGGCAAACTTTCCTGCGCGCGGCCCCCTGCACGGGGGCGCGCGGGGACGGCCACAGCCCCAGCCGGCGCTCACCTTTCGGTTTTCTGCTCTCCGGCCGGGAATTCCTCCAGAGTCATATTGCAACCGCAGGTCCCCCACCGACAGCGCGGGTGCGGGGGGCTCCTACCCGTGCGTGCGGGCGCGCTGGGTCCCCGCAGCCACTGGGTCGCCTGCGCCGGGCCCGAGCGCGACACCAGCCGGCAACTGCGACCCCAGCCACTGAGGACAAAGGGCCCGGCTCCGGGAGTTATCTGTCCAGAGCTCCGCCAACCGCAGCCCGCTCATTTGCATGTGGCGCGGCCATTGGGCTATGCAAATTAGCTGATGTAGCAATTTGACCCCAACTCCTGTAGCCCGGCTGAGAAGAGCGGAAGAGGGAGGAGCTTAGTTACTCCGAAGGCGGGGAGAGGGGCGGGGCGGAGCCGAGCCTGCAGGGGGCGGGACACTCTGATGGGGGGGCTGGGGTCGCAAGGGTCGTGGGGTCGCAGGGTCACGGGGGTGGGGGAGGGGCTGGCTGCCAGGGCCCGGAGGTGACTTTGGCTGGGACCAAAGCATCCAGCCAGTGTTCTACTGGGTGTACATTTTTTAGTGGTGGGTTCGTATCTTTTAAGGGGTTGCTGTTTGAATATTTTTAGGGTTATGCACCCAAGTCTGGTAATTATTAGTAAGCGGGTTACATTTGAAAACAAATTTAAAAAAGAAGAAGAAAAGTGTGTCCAGACCTCCTGGGCAAAGTTTACCCAGAAGTGTTGTTTACGTAAGTGCAGGCCAGGCTGCTCATTAGTAGTAGAATTACTCCGGTGCCCTGATGGCGGCTTTGATTTATTTTTGGAAGGTTGCAAGGGTTGGAAGCGCAAAAAAGAAAAACCAACGCATTTGCGTTTAGCCGTGGCAGCGAGCCAAGGCGGAATCTTTTCCAGAGAGAGCAGAATCTTCCTGCCTGACTCCGGAACCAGGAGCTGCCCGCGGCCCCGGGGGCCGGGTGCCCTGGGCTGGGTCCCAGCTGACGCCCGTCCCGTCCGCAGAGATGGTTGCTGGGGAAGGCACTGTGCGGCAGCTGCTGAGAGCTGGCATCTGTCGCCCACAGAGCCAGCTTGTGCCCTGAATGCCCAGAGCGCCCTGGGTGACTTCACTATGAATTATTGATCTCGGCTGCTGAATCACGAAGCTGCAGCTACGGTGGGACAGTGCAGTCATACGCTAAATGTCACCTGTGAGATCATGCAAGCTGGAGGAGGCAAGTGGAGGACAGACCTTTGTCACTGCAGATAGGAGTCACAGTGGCTTAAAAACAAACTTGAACCGACAAACAATCACTGCATACTCCAAAGTTCCTGCCTTTGTTTTATAAGTTCATGCAATGAGTGCAAAACATTTCAGAGACCCACCGAACCGGAGCCCGCAGGCGGCCAGAGGCTGCTCCGCCCCACCCCCACACACGCTGCCTCCAAACCCTGCTCAGTTACTAAGGTTAGGGTACGGCTGGCCACTGTAGAGGTCGGTCTTGCAAAGGGCTGAGGGAATCTGCACCCCATGGTTTGGACACTTTAGACCAAATATTCTCCAGCTCAGTTGATCTTGCTTTTTTATTTTTAATTTTTTCTGAGTGCACGTTAGCAGTTCACCCTTCATTTGTGTGTGTGGAGCTGGCTCATGTGCAGAACACGTTCATTCCTCTTCTCATCCACTTTTCCTCTTCTCCCCTCTCCCTCCTCTCCATCCCTTCCCCTGTCTTCCCACTTATTATCTTTTATTGTGCTCTTTATAATCTCTTTTTGTTTGTACTGGGACTCGAACTCAGGACCTTGCCAGGTAGGGGCTGTGCCACTGAGCTATATCCCTGGCTGTATTTATAATTCATATGAATACCATGGAATACCATGGAAGCCGGGCGTGCTGGCACACGCCTGTAATCCCAGCACTCAGGAAACTGAGCCAGCATAATCAATGCAAGTTTGAGACCAGCCTGTGCTACAAAGTGAGCTCAGAGCCAGCCTGAACTGCATAGTGAGATCTTGTCTCAAAAAGATTCCCCTCCCCCAAAAGAATGAGATACCATAAATTATCTAAGCTTGCACGTCTGATTTATTTTACTTAATATTATGGTCTCATGATGCACCCATTTCCCCACAAATGACTCAAATTTATCCTTCTTTATGACAGAGTAGTATTCCACGGTCTGTCAATGCCACATTTTCTTTATCTCTTCATCTGTTGATGGATGTGTAGACCATTTCCATGATTTAGTTCTTGTGAGTTGTGTGTGAGGGTGTCTTTTAACTCTTCGGGGAAGATGCCTAGATACTGATCTTCATTGAGTGGAGGCTGATTTTCTGGCCCGCTTGGCATACCGTCCCCAAGTGCACTGTCATCCAGGGACAGTGTTTGACTAAGAAGCGGCTGTCATCAGTGCCTGGTTCCCCCAGGGTGCTCCGGGGGACGCTCCCAACACAAACTTCCCCAGTGCTGGGTCCACCCCACACATCACTGTGAAGCTCTTGCCCAGTGCCCTGGGGATCCCAGGTTTGCCACCTAGAGCTGAAAACAAGGGGAAAAAACCCTCACCCTCAGCGCTGAGGCAGGCCAACCCTAAGTGACCCATCCTCTCCCGTGGAAGTGGCCGAGCTGTGCTCCACAAACTCTGGATTCTACCCGATGGACTTCTCCAGGTTCTTTGGAAGGCAGTGTGACTGGGCTGACAGAGAATGGGGGGCTCGCCCCGTCTCTGGGCAGCAGCACGGTGACCTCATCTGCTTGGTGTCTGCAGCATGGACACAATTCCTGAGTCCAGCAGAAGCGGGGGGGGGGGGGTCCAGAATCGGAGATAAACAAGATCTCCGGATCCTGCAGTGCTGCCGGGCACGTGAGAGCAGAGACGCCCCCACCTCCCTCCCCTGGGAGGTCCGAACCCCTGTTCCGTCCTTGTGCGGGGAACCAAGCCCTTTCCTGTGAAGAGCCTCTGCGCTGATTGCTGTGGCCACGCTTGAGCTGGATTTGGGGACAAAACAGTTATTCCTGTCATCAGTGAGCCGCGCTGGAAGTCCCATGACTTTAGTCATCTGAATGGCAGCCAGGGACAATAGGACAGGCATTGTGCACACCAGAGCAACAAAACCCGGTCCCCGGAGCCCCGCCCAGCCCCGATCTGCAGAGGGAGTGTGGGGCGCGCAGGGGAAACTCGAGGTCATTTGCTCAGGTGTGGCGAGGGCTTTCTCTGCAAGATGACCTCATCCTCCGGTACCCAGAGTCGCTGTCACGCCTGACTCGGAAGGGTCACCGCAGGGTGCCTGGCTGCTGAGTCTCCCCAGGGTGCTTGGTCAGCCACTAGTGTCCAAGAGCTTCTGCATTCAGTGGCAGCCGGACCACAGCCTTGCAGGAGGGCAGCGGAGATCGTTTCTGTCTGGAGTGCTTGTTCCTCCTGGGACAGTTGACAGCCGGAGATCGATCTGGGGAATTTCTCTAGCTCGGCATGATAGCTGGATTTTTACAGCCAGTGTAGTGTCTGCCAGTACACAAAATCACTTGCTAAAGTACTCCAGGATCTGGGCATGGTACACACACCTGTAAATCCTGGCGCTCTGGGAGGCCGAAGCAGGAGGATCCCAAATTTAAGCCCAGTCTGGCCTAGACAGCAATATAGTAAGCCCCTGTCACAAATTTAAAATATATATATATATAAAGGTTTGGCTAGCTCATTACAAAGGTCCTGGGTTCAATCTCAGTCCTGAAAAACAAAAACAATAAAGCAGTACCGCACGTCACCCAGGTACTAAAATTCTGCAGGACCAGAAGAACACTGTCATGTTGGTAAGAATGTCAAATGGTTCTACTTGGAAACGGTAGAAGTATAGACCCAAGAATTGTTAAATTGTTTTATCACTGCTACTTGATGTGCATATTAAAAATCTTTTGGAAGCCAGTTGTGGTGGTGCACACCTGTGACCCCAGCACTCGGGAGGCTGAGGCAGGAGGATCACAAGTTTGAGTCCCCTCTGGACAATTTAGCAATATAGTTAGAATTTGTCTCAAAAATTTTCAAACCAGGGCTGGGAAGGTGGCTAAGCATGAAGGTGCTGGGTTCAACCCTCAGGACTATAAATAGTGAATAATCGGGGTCACCGCTGTGGGAGCCCCGCAGGGGTAGGGCTGCTCCCAGCAGACCTGACCAGCAGGGGAGGGAGCCCGTCTTCCAGGGAGAGGCCTCGGTCTCCCTCCTTGCTCTCGCCTAAGGGAGTGAAGGTCACCTCGGAGCGAGAGGTTTCTCCAGGACCACGGAGGCCTAGGAAGCCTCCTGTGGCTGGGTGGTGTCGGCCCTCAAGGCCCTCAGGAGCTGGCCCAGACTCCTGATGGACAGAAATGGAGAGATTAAAAAAAGAAATTGTTTCAGCGTCTATGGGAATGTGCTGCCTGCCATCAAAAATTAACATACTACCTCTGCTGGCCTCTCTTCTAGCATTCACTTGTTTATTTGGGTTTTGCTTTCTCTTGTTTTGTTTGGAGACAGGGTCTTCCTATGTAGTCCAGGCTGATCTTGAACCTGCCGTGATCCTCCTGCCTCAGCCTCCTGAGTGCTGGGATCACAGGTGTGTGCCCCCGTGCCTGGCTGTGGAGGAAGACGCTCTTTGGGGGCCTCGGCCCCCTGTGCCCCTGGTGCTGGGACCGCCCAGCAGGCGTCCGTGCCCGGGACACCATCCCCCTCAGGGGCTCTGCAGGCAGGCAGGCACCGTCGAGGGGCTGGCACTGCAACCGATACTAAGGTCAGCACAGAGAGGCCTCCGAAAACCGGAACTAGGACTCCGGCCAGCACAGGCATCTCCCGGAATGAGTCAAAGACTTCACGATCCGGAGATCCAAGCACACTGTGTTTACAGCAGCATGATAGCTAAACCCTGGGAGCGGCCTGTGTCCACTGACAGACATTGGATAAAGAAAACGTGGTATTGGGGCCAGGGATTTAGCTCAGTGGTGTAAGTGCCTGGCAAATGCAAGGTCATGAGTTTGATTCCCAGTACAAAAAAAAAAAAGGAAGTGTGGGTATTTACATGTGGTGGAGTACTACTCTGTCCTGAAGAAGGGTGGGCTTGAGTCAGTGGGAAAATGGATCCACCTTGAGACCATAATGTAAGTGAAATGAATCAGACACACAAGTTTCAATTTGGCTTCAGTTCTCCTGTGTGAGGAACCCAAAGTGTAAATAAATCAATCAGCAAAATAAACCAGAGGTCACAGGAGACAGAGAGATCTTTGCAAATGGGAAGGGGAAGAACAGAGGGAGTGGTGGCATGGGAAAGGATGGAGACGCCTTTGCAGGGGCTCCGACTCCCCGAGGTGGACGTGGTCACTGTGAGCTGCAGACATGTGCGGGCGGAGAGGAAGGAGGGAGGCGTGGCCGGCTCAATCCTGCAGATTGGGTAGGGGAGCAGACACTGCGCCCGCCTCCCACAGGTCCCGGGGCTCCTCCACAAATCCCTGCAGCTCCCCGGCCTGGTCAGCCCAGCGGCACCTCGGGGCTCCTCCTGACGGTGGGTGGGGTCGCACGGACTTTGCCTCCCCACCACCCAGCCCTGGTGCAGGTAGGGTTCTGGGTTTTAGAGACAGGGACTCCCTATGTATCCCAGACTGGCCCCTGGTGCTCAGCGACCCTCCTGCCTCAGCCTCCTGAGCACTGGTATTACAGGCGCACACACCGGGCTAAATTCCACGTAGTGGAAGGAGCACACGCAGAGACTTCACGTGACAGTGACTGAACTAGAACCCGGGGCTAAGAACCTTACCTCCCTGTCTCTTTTCATGCACGTTGGTTCACAAACTCAGGTTCCCCGTGATTCTGGTTGTAAACCGAACCCAGCCGAGAACCGAATCAAATTTCCGTGTAAGCTCAAACCCAAACCAAACCATTGCGTCTCGGAGCCTGGCAGTGGCCTCGGCCCCAGATGCCCGCTGCCCTCACCACCGCCGTCTTCTGCGCCTACTGGAGACCCTGATTGCGCTGCCTGCCCACAGTCACCCAGCTTCCGCCGTCCACCCGCTCCGGCCATGCGGTACACAAGTCGGCCTCTGCTCTGCCAAGATGCTGGCCCCGGTGTCCGTGAGGCTGCTGCAGACCTGTGCCATGAAATCCAGTTCTGTGGAGCTGCTCCCGGCCTGTGGCCACTGGTGGTCACTTCAGGGCATGTCCCCCCAGGAAGCTTCTTGGTGGCCGGGTCAGACTCTGCTCCCCAGCTTCCACGCTTCAGTGTTTTGAGATAGGGTCACAACTGTGTAGCCCAGGCTGGCCTTGAGCTCACAGCAGCCCTCCTGCCTCAGCCTCCAGAGGGCTGGGATTGCAGGTGTGCACCGCCATGCCTGGCTCACAGTGAGCTTTCTGTGGAAGAGGGAATTCCCTTTTACCAAGCACATCGGGGGCACAGACAGACAGAGGCAGGCAGAAGCTGCCACAGTAAGCACCAGTGAGGGTGACAACCAGCAGCCTGAAGCTGATGTGGCCACCTGCCCCTCACCAGCACACCCACGGCCCTGGAGACCCACTATGGTCATGGCTAGAAATAGAGAAATTTGTTCTCTAAATCTGGGGGCTTGGGGCACCACCCCCCGTTCCAGTGGCTTCCGTTCTAGTCACCGTCACCTGTACACTGGGGAGGGGGGTTATCCCCTTACACTTTTCTAGGCTTTTACTAACAAAAGGACTTCCTTCTAGCCTATGACACTCACTAGCATAATTTCTTACAATTAAAAATGACAAAATGTCATCTTTAAAATGTGTGAGACTGCGTTGGCTTCCAGAATGTTCTAGAAGATTCCTAAATTGCACCATCACTGATACTATGTAATATTGGTGTCAACATAGTTCTGCTTCTTTAAGGACACTTATTTTATTCCTGCTCAGACTTGTTATTCATTAATAAATCAGCTAATTTGTTAAAGCTTATCATATCCTGAGCACTCTCAGAAAATGCTTGTTTTCTATGATGCCACCAGAACCTCGAGGTACCTCAGAGGTAGAAGAGGCCACCTTAGTTTTATTGCTGTGGACGCTGGAGAGAGGATGAACGAGTTCCTAGCTCAGACAGGAGGCTGAATCAGGACACACTGAAACCCAGAAGAAGCCGGATTTGGGGTGAAGGCCTGCAATCCTGGCACTCTGGAAGGCTGAGGCAGGAGGATGGCAGGCTCCGAATGCCACCCTTCCACCTTGCGTCCTCTAGAGCAGACTCCAGGGTCAGGCTGGGGCAACCCTCTGGCTGCTTCTGTCCTTTTCTTGACAAAAGCCATTTCATCTGCTCACTGGAAAGGGTGAGTGCGATGCACACACGCAGGCACCATGACACCCGTTTCCCCCTTTCCTCTTGAAGTCACTTTCTTCTTACTGTGTTTATCTTCGTTTCTCTAACATTCGGGCCATCAGGAGTCCTAGTTCTCCACTACTGCTTGGAAAAGCCCACTTGGAAGCACTGAGGATCGAACCCAGGGCACTGGCATTAAGCTACAACCCCAGCCTTGATTTTTAGTTGTTTTTCAGTTTGGAGACAGGGTCTCAGTAATTCCCTACATCTCCCAAGCCGAGCTCAAACTTGCCATCTTCCTGCCTCAGCCCGCCCAGCGCCGGGATCAGAGCCGTGGGAGCGACCTGGTCCTTCCCCAGCTGCGCGGAGCTGCCGTGGTTTGTGCGTGGGAGGCCTGAGGGAGGGTCTGATAACCTGTGGGCTGCGTTTCTGCACGGGAAGCAGACTTAAGGTCGTCCGTGCCCTCCTTGAGAATTTGTGCCTGTGTGCGTGCGCGTGTGCGCATGTGCGTGCATGTGCGTGTGCGCATGTGCGTTTCTCCGCGCATGTGTCTGCGTGCTTGCGTGCGCGTGCGTGCGTGCATCTGTGTGCGCGTGGGCGTGCGTGTATTTGTGTGTGAATGCAGAACAATGGCCCTCTGCCGCGGCCAGGGAACATTTTCTTTCATCCCCGGCGCTTCCTGTGTTTGTGAGCTGTTTTCCAATCCGCAGCTGCAGCAAACACCTGCCCCCCACCCCCGCCCCAGGCGGAGACATAAATTAACCGGGTCCAGCAAGCGCCCTCCGGCCGGCCAGGGCACACTCGGTATGTGGCCGCCGGTGGCCTTGGGTTTGGCCCGGGGCCTGGGGTCGCGCTGCTGAGTAGCAGATGGGCCCTGGTGCCCGGAAAGCTGTCACCGACCCATGTGGCCGCTGTCCCCGGGAGCCTCTGATCGCCTGCCAGGAGCCCGCTGAAGACGCTGCCATCTCCTCTCCTGTCCCCGGTTTTCGCACCGCCTAGCAGACTGGCCCTGCGTGAAACCCTCGGACACACTGGGTCCTGTCCGAGTCCGCCCTGGACGTCACCGGGAGGGACGCACAGACCCACGGAAGCGCGGTGTTCCCTGGCCCACGATGGGGTCACAGACTCTTGTTAGCGCCTTTAATTTTTTGGGGGGACCTTGTGCTTGGGACGTGTGTTTTACTTTCATCTTTTTGTTTGTCTGCTTGAACTTACTGCCCGTGAACTCACCGCCCGGCCCAGGTTGAACTTGAACTCGAAGGAATCCTTCTGCCTCAGCCTCCCAAATGCCGGGATGACAGGTGTGCGCCACAGCGCCTAAAAATATTTTCCACTGAGGAAAACTTTATCTCTAGGGAGAAGTGTATGGCCGATCTGAACTTGGGCAGGTCTGTGGGCTCCTGGAAGGTAGTCAGGTTATAGCGCCCTGTCAGATACATTCTAAGTGCTGGAGCCTCTGTAGCAAAACAGCCAGGATTTCCCGACAGCATTTCCCCCCCCCCTGCCCCGCAGCTCAGCCCCCAGCTCCCCAAGCAGCCACAGTTCTGGGTCTGTCAGCGCAGACTGCACAGGTGATTTTTTGGTCTCTTTTTCCTGTGTCATGAGTACCCACTGATCGCACAAGACATTGGGTTTCAATGTAGATATTGTTGTTGTTTTTGTACCGGGAATCGAACTTGGGACCTTGCACTTGCCAGGCAGGCACTTACGCCACTGAGCTAAATCCCCAGCCCCAGTGTGTGTGTTTTGATCGAATTCATCCCCCTTCCTATCTGGAGGTAAGAAAACCCGCAACACGGTTTTTCAGAAGCATCAGCATCTGCAAAGATGAGACACACTCCTCGGGGTCACCTCCTCCTCCTCCCCCCGGACGTCCCCTGGATGAGATCGAAGTGCGAGGCTCAGGACGCCCGGAGAGGCTGGTCCTCTGGGGATTTACTGGTCTGGTTTTGCTTTGCTGAGCCGTGTTCTCACAGTCGAGACTGGCTTCGAGCTCACGGACTCCTGGGCTGCCCGCCCCAGTCTCAGGCGCAGCTGTGTCCATCAGCCCCTCCCCTTTGCCCCAGGTCGTGTCCCCTCCTGGCCTCTTGGCAGCCGGGGGACAAAGGCCAGGCCGCCTCACCTGACCGCACCTGCCGTGCTCACCACCAGGGTCCTCGTGTCCCAGGGCTCCGTGCTGGGCCCGCCCACGCTGGCCACACTGAGGTCCTCTTGGTGCCACCAGGCCTGGCTCCCACGGGGCCACCCGCACTGTCACTCGAGACTGTGCTCCTGGCGGGAAATCTGACACCTTGTGCTCATTGGGTGCCCGGGCACTAGGAGCTGCCTGCTGTGTCCCCCCTTTACCCCATAGGGATGTCCTTCTGTCCTGCAAGGCCAGTGTGTCTGTTGGGGACAGGGACTTGCTCAGTAGTCCAGGCTGTCCGTGAAATTGAGGTCCTCCTGCCTCAGCCTCCCAGGAGTGAGACTGAGTGCCGTGGTGTGGCCCTGGACCATCACCCCAGCCAGATTCTCAGCCGCCTCACCAGCCAGAGAAGGGGAATCATCGATCTGCATGGTCTGAGCCGGGCGCTCCTTGTAAAATGCACAAGACAGAGTCTGCATGCAGCAGGGGCTGAATACATGCTTCCTCCCCGGGTTCTCGTCTCGGTGTTCCTAGGACCCAGCACACCTGCCAGATCATTTTTCTTATTAATTTGTTTTCATTTATTTATTTTTGTTTTTGAGACCAGGTCTCGTGATGCAGGTCAGGCGGCCCTTCTCCTGGTGCTCCTCCTGCCTCAGCCTCCTGTGCCTACACATTTATTCCATTACCGCCTCATACCAGGCTTTGTGCTGGTGTCTGAGATACGAAGGAAAAGAAGGCCCAGTGCCTGCTCTCTCAGGATGGCGCTTCTGTCCTGGGCAGGGACAAGCAGTTAGCAGTCTTGGTGCATTGTGGTACAGTGCTGGATGCACGGTATTTCCGGAGCACAGGGCGAGGCCTGGAAGGTGAAATAGAAGAGCGAGCATTGGCTGAGCATGGGGGGGGGGACCCAGCACACCGGCCAGATCATTTGTTCTTGTAAATGTTTTTTCGTTTATTTATTTTTGTTTTTGAGACCGGGTTTCGTGATACAGTTCAGGCGGCCCTTCCCCTCATGGCAATCCTCCTGACTCAGCCTCCTGTTCCTACACATTTATTCAATTACCGCTTCCTGGGGTAATTGAATAAATATGGGAGGGGAGAGTGGCGGGGAGGGGGAGGTCTCAGCGTGTTTGGGGAGCCCGTGGTGCTGGGCTGCAGCAAGCCGCTTTGTGTGGGAGGAGCCTGTGGGGCAGGCAACAGGCGTGCAGCGATGTCCCAGGGTGACCGAGCCACACCCCTTAGTCCCATCTGAGGGGGAGGAGGAGGGAGGGGCGGGGCTGAGCGGGCGCAAGGTCACCCTGAGCCCCACGTGACCGGGGGGGGGGGCGACCGGGTCTGGTTCCTCCCGGACCCGCTTTCCCCTTAGTGACAGCGGATCGGATCCAGTGGTCCCCTGATGACCAGGAGGACCTGCGACACCCAGCCCTGGGGAACCTGGTGGGAGGGGGATTGTTGCCGCCTAGCTGCGCCCCGCTTTGGGGAGCTCCAGCCTCTTGCTGCTTCCAAGCAAACGAAGAAATCAGTGAGAGAAAAGATCCCAGCATTCAGAAGGCCGAGGCAGGAGGGTCGCCCCTGAGTCTGGGACCAGGTTGAGCTATGTAGTGCGTTTAAGGCCAGCCTGGACAAGATAGCGAGACCCTGCTCAAAAACAAAACCAAGCACACAAAACGACAGACAGGCACAACACACAAGCGCTCACTGAGTTGCCCAGGCTGGCCTCAAACTTGCGATCCTCCTGCCTCGGCCTCGCAGCGAGCTGGGATGACAGCGCGCACCTCCGGCCCCTAACCCGTGCTCTTTGTGCGTGGGAAGGGGAAACGCAGCTCCGCAGCAGCCATAAGTCGTGCATGCGCGGCCGCAAAAGCAGCACAGTGAGGCCACCGAGAGGGGGCGCTGGGCACGGGAGGCGGAAACCCCGGGCGGCCCGGCCCCCAGGTCAGTGCGGCCCGGGCGCACGTGTATGTGCGCGTGTGCGGGCGCGTGCTGGAAGACAAGCGCGCAGGACCGCGTCTGGGGGCAGGGGGCGGGGGGCGGGACCCAGAGAGCCAACTTGGTGGCCCCCAGGAGTCGGAGCCGAGGTGTGCGGTGCACACGCACCCCAGAGACCGTCCCGCAGCCCAGCCCCTTCTTATGGGATCATCGCTGTTGCCTTGGTTACAGTCCACCCCCAGCACAGAGCCCAGCACTCGGGAGGCTGAGGCGGGAGGATCACTGTGAGCCAGAGGCCAGCCTGGGAGACTCAGTGAGTAAACAAACAGAAACTACAGCGGAAAAGACAGGAAAGGAAAGAATTCTACCACCGGCGGCCAGGCACAGGTCCGCAGTTACAGCTCAACCTGGAAAGCGGCTTGTGCGCCCGTCAGCAGAGTGGGTAAAGCAGATGTGGCAGTGACGTGCCGTGGAGTACTATGCTGCCACGAAAAGGACAGGCTTGAGTCATTCATGGGCAAGTGGCTGCACTCTGAGACTGTGATGTAAGTGAAATAAATCAGACCCGTGAGCTTAAAGATGGCGTGGTTTCTCTCCCAGGAGAAACCCAGGGTGTGAATAAAGAAGGAAAAGAAGGCGGATTGCAGGGAGTGGGGAGGGGCACTGTCTCCATGGGGGAGATGTAGAGTGAACACGGCCCTGTCCTGTCCTCCTCTGCCTCCCACGAGGGACTCGGCCTCTGTGGACAGCCACGGTGGACCTCGAGAAATAAACACCGGGGAAAAGACTGTCAGCCTGCAGGGTCCGACCCAGAGCCCAGGCGCCGGCGAGGTCAGCCCGAGTGGGCCCGGTGGAGCCACCCGAGGCCCCGGCACCGCGGGCCAGCGCCGCTCCCGTCCTGGCTTCCTCCAGCTCCGAGCGACTTCTGGCTCCTCCCCAAAGTCAGTGGCCAGAAAGGGACACATTTCAGGTCGATTCAGGACACCGAGGCAGCTGGGACAGCGCAGCTGAGGCCCCCAGGAGAGAGGTCTGCGGAGCCGCTGAGGGGCGCGGCCGGGACGGTGGCAGGGGTCTGTGTGCGGAGCCGGGAGGGCGTGGGGGGACGTGGGAGTGTGGCTTTGACCCTAATCATTTTCTAAAATTTGGTCATTCACTGTGGTTTTCAATAACACCGTATTGTTTTCTGGTCTTGGTTTTGTTTTTTTGTCTTTTTGAGACAGGGTCTTGCTCTGTAGCCCAAGCTGACCTCCAACGCGCAGTGATCCTCCTGCCTCAGCCTCCCGAGTGCTGGGATGACAGGTGTGTGCCCCAGTGCCCAGCAAGAGCTTTGTTTTGAAGTGCAGTGTGTGAACCAGGCCAGGAGTACTCCCTTCGCAGCTATGTGAGCTGCTGGGAAACTTTTTACATTTACTTTGGAAATGGAGGAGGGGTGCACAGTTTTCAAAGGTTTTGGGGGGTCCGTGGGCTGGGCTTTGCGGGATCGGCTGGGTCCCCCACAACAGTTGTCCTCCAGAGCTCGTCCTGTGCCCCGTGTCCTTGCCTGCGTGGAAAGCGGGGAATAAGGTTGGCTCTGCGCTGCAGCCCGCTGCCCCGGGAGCTTCGAGGACGGACTCATCCGGGGACACAGAGCCGAGAAGGGTGGCACCTGCCGCAGGACAGCCAGACGCCAGGCCGGCTTGGGGAGCAGGCGGCACAGCGGGGAGTCCTTGGTGTCACCGTCCTCGCAGTTCTGGAAAGGACTGAAAAGCCGACAGTCACCAGGCGCTGCCCTTATGGAGAGGCTGGGACACATTTTGAAGTGGCACGTTCACTGTAAAAATGGACATTTGTGGGCCAGGCGTGGGGGCGCACACCTGTCATCCTGTGCTCCGGAGGCTGAGGCAGGAGGAGCCCAGCTCCTCCTGCGCCAGGAAGCTTTAGACCTCCTCTCACCTTTTGGACCGGGCTTGTGGCCCTGCTCTGACTTCCCCACATCCCTTTGCCGAAAATCTTCCACTTCTGCCGTGGGACAGCGATGCTCTTGTCCGAGTGCCCGGGACGGGACGAGATGTTTGCACCTGGGCAGTGGAGCCTCGGGGGCGAAGTGCTGAATAAATGCACAGGACCGGGAGCGGCGCTGGGAGCAGCAGTGAGGGGACCCGAGCCCCGGGGAGGCCACGGCAGACAGGGCCTTCGCTGGGTATTTAATCAGCAGCGCATCTGCTGATCGAGGGCTGGGACGCAGCTCGGCAGCACAGCGCCTGCCCGGCAAGCTGTGGGCTCGATGCCTGGTACCAAGAAACAAACCCCAAACCCCCAAATTACGAGCATTTAACGATGGATGGACTTACCTGAGTTTTGTGTTATTTTTAAAGATGTATTTATTCACATACATCTGCGATGTGTGACGGATGGCTCCCCTCGCTGTGGGGAGCTGGTCCGTGGATGTGGGGCTCCTCCAGAGGGTCCCCTTCGCCCCAGCCTCCACCCTTCTCCGGCTGCCAGTCCCTTCCCCTTTGAGAATGCTCTGACTCCTGCTTCCTATTGCCTGTCCTCTGTGTTGCTTCTTACTTATCCGGTGGGTTTCTCATCTAAGAGAAACCTTGTGACACTTAAGCTCAGGTGTCCAATTTTTTTCCTTTAACATTATGCTCTCACGGTCCATGCATTTCCCTACCAATGACACAAGCCTGTCCTTCTTCAGGGCTGAGTAGTTCTCCACAGTGTATAAATCCTGCATTCTCTTCACCCTTCCGTCTGCTGATAGACAAGAGGCCACCTCTGGGATTCAGCTGCTATGAGTTGTGCTGAAAGTGCCTTTGGGGTGGCCTTGAGTGGTGCAGGGGGTGCTGGGACCCACACAGGGCCACTAGCCAAGGGCAGAGCCTGAGGAGGATGAGAATGAGGACCGAAAGGCAGGGAGGGCGCCGTGCTGAAGGAACAGCAAGTGCCCTGAGCTCGGAGGAGCTGGCTGGGCTGCAGACCAGCGGTGAGGGAGGAGGCGCGGTGAGTGGCTGGAAGGGACCCGAAGGGGACACCCAGAGGTCCGAGATCACAGAGCTTCACAGACGCTCGAGGGAGATGCGGCCAGACCCCTGCCAGGGAGAGGATGTGTGTGAGCCAGTGTGCGGCCCACAGCTACACTCGGGAGGCTGAGGTAGGAGGGTCACTGTGTCTCGGAGGCCAGGTCGGGCTATGTAGAGAGTTAAAGGCCGGCCCGAACTGCACAGCGAGACGCTGCCTCAGAAACCCAAAAGGAAACAGAAGGGAAAACGTCCAATCTGCTTTTCTCCTGGTAATATAGGCCGCTGCCTGGCTTCCTCTGCCTTGGTACTTCCGGAGGGGTCAGCAGCGTAAGCAAACAGCCAGGCTGAGGTCCAGCTTCCCGCCTGGGCAACGCGGCTGGCCGGCTCCTGTCCAGTTCTGGCCGTGGCCAGCAGAGAGCAGAGAGCACAGAAGCTGGGGAAACGGGTTTGTCTGGCTCTGCGGGGGGCCAGCGGCCAGCAGCTTCCCGAAAGCCCAGCCTGGCCAGGGAGGCGGGGGAGCGGGGCAGGTGTGGGCCAGGGCTCTGGCACCATCCCTGCAGGGTGACCAGCGGGGCCTCCGGGGCCTCTTTCACACTTCGGGCTGCTGTCTCCACTCCGAGTGTGGATCCCAGGCAGATGCCAGGGACCTGGAGGCGCAGATGGCGCCCCGACTGCCGAGCTCGCGGTGACCACAGAGCTGCAGCCGAGCTCAGCAGATGTGGCCCCCCAGATGCCTGGTGCGCGTGTCGCCCCGGGGAGCCTCACTGACGCCCAGACGTTGAAGAAATGGGTAGATTCCCGTTCCGCTGCTGCGTGTGAGGGAGCAGAGACAAGGAGCTGCTCGGCCAGGCGGGCAGGCCTCGTCCCGTATGGAGACAGTCTTGCTAGGCAGCCCAGGCTGGCCTCGGACTCACCCTGACCCTCCTGCCTCAGCCTCCCCAGTGCAGGGGTGACAGGCATGTGCCACCAGGCCCCGTTTATTGCATGAAAACACTGTTGCACTGTCTCACTGAGCCTCCCAGGAGCTAACTCCTCACCACCCTCCCCTCCTCTGGAACCCCAGGCCCCCACTTCAAGGGGTAATGGCTGGCACGGGTGAGAGACCCAGGCCCTTCCTGTCGGTAGTGTCAGCGCCCCCTGCAGGTGGTGGGTAGCAAAAGCCCCGGCCTCCATGCCTGGGCAGAGGGAATCCCATCCCATCAGCTTGGAGCCCATGCAAGGTCCCTGCCTAGGGCCACGGTGCTCATGTCCACCCCAGCTTGAGGCACCTGTCTGCCCATGAGCAAGAGGCAGCTGCAGCATGGCGTGCTGACAGCCACGCATTCCACAGAGGAAGTCACTGCCAGATACCATCAGGAGGCATTTTCGGAGTAACACTTATTTTTTGAGACAGGGTCTCACTATGCATTGTCCAGGCTGGTCCAGAATGCCTGGGTTCCAGCGATCCTCCTGCCTCAGCCTCCTGAGTAGCTGGGACTACAAGCAGGCACCACAGGACTACAAGCCTGGCTCCTTAGGGAAATTCTGTGGTGAAAAGTTAGTTTTTCTGTTTCTTCTTGCCCTGGCCCAGGCCTCCTCACAAGCTTAGCTTTTGTAATCCTCTTTCTGCTGAGCCGTTAGATGGCTGTAGTGACTCAGAGAGCCTTCCCGGGCTTTCTTGGAAACGCTCAGGGCTGATCCTCCACTGGGAAGGGGAGGAAGGTTTGGCTCCTCTCCAGGCCTTGGAGAATCAATGCTTAGAGTCAAGAAATGCAGAGGGACCTTTGACACTCCAAGGAAAAGAAGGGACAGAACAGAGCAAGGAAGGAAGAGAGGAAGGGAGGGAGGGAGGGAGGGAGGCGAGGAGAGAGGAAGAGGGGAGGAGGAAGGGAGGAGGGAGACACTTTCGTCTCCACCCCCTCTTCCTTCCCTCTCGCCTGGCAGACCCAAGGCCACCACACCCTGCCAGGCTG
>PVJX010004557.1:0-93623 GCA_004027295.1 Dolichotis patagonum
TCTGGGGGCGGCTGAGAGTGTGGCAGACTTTTGGCAGCCTGAAGGAGAGAGACCCTGGCGCATCGGGACCTGCACATTGCGGTTGACTCAGGTTACCGGGAGAACAAGGAACTCCTTGTCTCTCTGGGGGGCGGCTGAGAGTGTAGCAGACTTTCGGCGGCCTGAAGGAGAGAGACCCTGGTGCACCAGGACCTGCACTGTGCGGTTGACTTGGGGTGCCGGGAGAACAAAGAACTCTTCCTGTCTCTGGGGGGCGACTGTGATCCTGCCTGTGTGTGGGCTGAGAATCAGACATCTCATGTCGTCCTGTCCCCCATCCCATGTCCCCTCTCCCCCTCTCCCCTGCCTAGCAAGTGGGAGCCAGTGAACTACACATCTTGTGAATAGATTGGCTATGTTATTTAGTATGATCTCTCCATATCCAAGGATAAGGACAACCATTTGGAAGAAAACAAGAGACAATATGACAGATAGTGAAGATCTCTGGTTGTCTAGCTTTGAAATTTATGCTTTCTTATGTCCCATTTTGTTCTGTTTTGTTGTGTTTAATTTTACTCCCTTTTAAAATAAAATTTTAAAAAATTAAAAAAGTAAAAATAAAAAAAATTCTTTAATCTTTATTACATAGTGAAAAGACAGTTTGTCAGGTCAAAGAAAAATATTTAAATGAAAAATATTTACTTTGTGTCTATTATGTGTCCAATATATTCACTATTTTGTATAATTGTATAAAAAACTAATCATGAGCAAGATTTCACAAAGTTTATAGTTTTATTTAACATCATGACCTACTTAAAAATTTCTTTAAAAGTAATTAAGGTACTATTGATTATTTGAATTAGTAAGAAGGAAGAATGACAAGGTCATTTAATTTTAATTTTGTGGGTCTAATAAGACTTTTAATCCTTAGATAGAAACATGAAGTTTTACCATTTATTCCCAGATCATTATGAAATGAACTACTTAATATAGAAAATAGTTCTAGTGGCATACAGTAAAAAAATTGACAAGTTTGAGTTTCTATGTTATTTTGTTTTTGGTAGTGATGAGGAAATTTCTGGGTATTTAATTACATCATAGCTCTGTAAAGAAAGAAAGAAAACAAAACAAACAAACAAAAAAATGCAGAACAGGACACAGTACCTTTCAAAGTAACAGCAGTGGTAACATCTTGACATCTACTTGTGAGCTCTTTCACACATTGGTCAGATCCCAAAACATAAGAAACTGGTCTGCTGAAAACTGTCCAGGATTATGTGAATAAAAGATAAAATTTGAATTGTAAGGGGAATTGTGTTCCTGGAGAAATCAGGAGAATAAGATACACAGTTTGTGTTTAGGGTTTGAGGACATCTCAGGGAATTAACTGATGGTTCAGAAATCAAAATCTAAATCCTTTGTATACTATAGAACCAGCTGGTCCTCAGGAACCAGGATGTTGCTGGTTTCTCAAGCCATAGCTTGTGAGTGTCTGTCTTCAGAGTAACTCACTGCAGCTTGCGATGGAACACTGTCATTTCTAGAGATGTCAGTGGTAAAGACTGATGAGGGAAAATGGAAGAGGCTTATCTTCAGAAACAAGGACAAACCTGTCCTCCTCATGAAGAGAGGCTAGCAGTGGAGAGAATTCAGTTGACTGAACACAACCCAGAGAAGAGTGAGGAAATAGGAACATGGGAAAGTTTCTTGCAGACTCACTTGGTTGTCCCTAAGTGGAACTCATGTCTTAGTTACTTTTCACTCTCATTGTTGAGACAAAAATATCTGATGCCCAAAGTTAGGGAAGGGAAGGTTTATTTCTTACTGGTTGGAGGTTTCAGTTCATACTCAGTTGGCTGCAAGGCGAAATGACCTGGCTGAGGGGCAGTGGTTCATGGCGGCCACAAACAGCAAAAGAGAGAAAGGCACACCTTCTTTCTGCCATCACACTGTATGCTGGCCCCACCGCTGGGTGAATGTAGCACTAACGCCACCAATCCCAATGCCAGACAGTGCACCAATCATGAACACTAGATTCAGCAGCAGCAGTGATTGCATGAGACCTGGGTGGGGCCATCTGACATAAAACAAAACATTCCACCCCCAGCCCCCCAAAGACTCATGCACATCCTTTATATAAAAGACATTTAGTCCATCTCCAAGAGTTATCAAAGTCCTAACAGTTTCAGTGTTGCTGAAAAGTCCAAGTCCCAAGTGTCTTCTGAGATATAAGACAAACTCTTAGCTGCAAGCCCCTGTACAAATGAAAACAGTGTTAGACTTTTCCAGTATGCAGTGGCCCAAGATAAACATTCCCATTCCAAAAGTTACAAACGAGAATACAAAGCATTGGATCCAAAGCAAATTTAGAATCCAGCAGAGCAAACATTAAGTCCTGCAGTTACACACTCAGCATCTGAAACAATCTTGTTGCAAGCTCCAAACGACTTGGTGACTCCACCCCCACGGCACTTCCAGGAGTTTCAGCTCCCACAGCTTCTCTCGTAAGCCCCTTCTCAATCTTTGAGCTTTCCTTAGATGAGCCACATTCCTGGCTTTTCCAAACTTCTGGGGTCCCCACTGCATCTTTGGCTTCTCACTCACACCTTTGCATAGTGCCCTTTCAGGGGCACGCTGCCAGGCCCCCAGGCCTTCTGAAATTTGGGCGGAAGCTGCCTTAGCCCCAGAACTTGTGCATTCTGTTTGCCTAAAACCAGGGACCTGTGAATGCTGCTGAGGTCCACTACCACCTGGAGCAGTAGCCAGACTTTCCTGTCTCTTGGCTGTAGCAGGCGAGTGTCTGGACCTGATTGTGAGGAATAGCTTCTCTATGCTACCACCATTCTAGAATCTGGTGTGGCCATCACCATTTTGGAATCTCCCGTGGCCTCTGTTGCCACTTTAGAACCTGGTGCTCTGCGGCTTTCTCCTCTGACAAAAGTCTTTCACCTTTGCAGTTTTGGCACATCAAATTGCCAGGACTAGCTGCCTCTTCCCATGATGCCTACAGGCCATCTGTTTTATTTTTTTGTTCTTAGCAATCAAGGTCCCAGCTCTATACTTACAGTTCACAGCTTTTTGGCCAAACTCACTTTTTAAATCCTCCTGCTGGGCTCTTTGCTCTTGATTCACAACATAAATCCGGATGAAAGCTCCCAACAATAGCCATGCCACAGCCTCAACATTCCACTGCCTTGAAATTTCCCCTGCCAGATTAATCAGTACATTGCCCTTATCATAGTCTCAGCCAAAGTCTCTGGACACCAGCAAAATGCGACAAACTTTTGCCAAGCAATAACACACATCATGTGGAGTTTAACAGCCAAGGCAGTCTGCCTTCTCAGCAGAGACCTCCCAAGCCTGGTCTTTCCTGGCAGGCTTTCTGTCAGCCTTCTGGTCTCCTGAGCTCTGACTGGAGTCTCCCTTACAGAACAGCCTGAGCTGTTCTAGCACGACTCTTTTAGGTGACATCTCCAAACCTTCCCAAACTCTCCCCACAAGCCATTTCCAAAGGCTCCTGAACCACACAGTCAGGTATAAGTCACAGCAATAACCCCAAATTCTCTCTTAGGTTCTTGTCATTGTTCAAACAAAATACCTGATGCCCAAAGTTCATGAAGGGAAGGTTTATTTCTTACTGACTGGGGTTTCAGTCTGTACTCAGCTGGCTCCAAGACAAAGTGACGATGGCTGAAGGGCAGCAGTTCATGGCGGCCGCAAACAGCAGTTGTGAACAGCAAAAGAGAAAAAGACACACCTTCTTCCTGCCATTACACTATGTGCTGGCTCTGTCCCTGGTCGGGTGTAGCACTCCCCAATTCCAGTGTCAGACAGTGAACCAATCACAGACACTAGATTCAGCTGAGTCCATGACTGCATGAGGTTTGGGGGGAGGCATCTGCCATAAACCATAGTAACTCATAAATGACCACCGCAAGTGAATTACATCACTTACATCAATGAAAGGTATATCTGCATGCCTAATAATAAGCCTGCTTGAAATCACAGAGTGTGATTTTAAACGTGCTGATTATCAGATGTTAAGAGGAAAGGGATGTCTAGTGCTGTTTTATTTGAAAATGTGTCATTCTCAAGGCAAGTTTTGGTCTTTGATGTGCTAATATCTGTTTTTGAATACAGTTTCTGTATTTTAATACATCTTCTGTATTTGGTGATGCCTAGTTTGGTAAATCCTTTCTGACTTCATGGCAAGATTGATTTTTATCAACAATAAAATCGACTGAAAACCCTTCAAAGAGATGTGGCTGCCTGGTGGGTAACGTGGGTGTGAACCCAGCACCCCATTCCTCTTCCTCTCTTTAGGCTTCTGGGCTCTGCCTCACATCAAACAGTCCTGTAGTCTCTCAAATCCTGAAGGGCCAAGCTGTGCTCAGCACTTGTCAGTCAGGCTGTGAGTGGCTGTGTAGACTCCTGTGTCAGCTCTCAAACTTCCATAACATCAAAGCAATCTGTAATCCCACAAATCAAGAGCCCAGACTCTCTGACTTTAGTTTTAACTATGCCCCTATTAAAGTTCGCAGTAGATCAGAGCTATTTCTTTCTCAACTTCCCTTGAGTGGAAAAGAATTCCCAGCCCATCTTGGTTTCCAGCAGAGCAGTGGAAGAAACACAATAATTTGCTTAAACACCACTGGAATTTGTTAAGGACAAGGAAGGTATCCTAAATTGTACATAGGTGAAATTAATTTTCATTTTATTTACCATGTTGTCTTTCTCTGATCTGAGTTCTAAAGAGCCACAAACTAAAAATTTCCTTCTGAAGAGTAAGTAGTACACATAATAAGGAACATTGTGCTACGAGTATGTATTTTATGGAGACACAATAAAACATGGGTTTCAATGTTAAGCCAATATAATTGTTCATAATATGATATACTTGGACTGTAAATGATCAAGTAATTACACAAATTAAGTTTCAGTTGAAGAATAAAGGATGTCATTGTACTTGTGAGGTAGGATTTTTTCATATTAGTGTCTTCATCCTTGCATGTATGTGTAATGTGTCATTGTGTCATTGTGTAATTTGCTGTCATTGCTGTGACTTTAGAATAAAAAATGTCATAAATCTATCCAGGCTTCCTTTTTCATTAGCTTCAATGACAGAGTTTGAGATAATAGTATTTTATGTATTGTTAGTCAAAGATACATTCTCTTAAATCATTCATTTTTTTTCTTGAATGATTTTATTTGAAGCTAGACAAATTCATTTTAATTATTATAATTAAGACCTGATGCTTGAAAATTTTCAGAAACTTAATGTCACATCTATAAACCTGGTTTACATACAAGAAAGATTTTTAAAAATGTTACTAATATAGTAGCACTTCCTTCATTTCCTCTTATGATTGGTTGTCTGGAACACCACCCTTATCTCCCAGGAAGAGTGAAATGAGAAAGTGAAAAATCAAACTTGCTTTCATCATATGTGAGTGAATTTTTATTTAATAAACTGTTAAATAGAATTATGAAAAATTTGCAGGTGTTCGTTGTTACTAGAACTACAATGAAACAATTCTTTTCTGCCACTGAGGAAGGCTTATTCTTTTTGTCCTGAACTCTACTGTCCATTTCAAAGTATTGTTACAAACACTCACATGTAATATAACCCATCTAGATATTGACTGATTGTATCTTGGAAATATTTTGAGTTTTACCTTTGATGTTAGTTTGGAAGGTGGCTGCAAATTCTTTGGCATTGCTTCTAGGGAGAGAGGAATAAAGTTCAATTTTCTTCCATTTGAATGTGAAAATTTTGAATGACTTGCTTGCAACCAGTAGAAGCATTTGTGATTTCCAAGGTTACATTTGTGCAGTCGCTGTCTCTTGTAGTTTAAAGCTGCCTTGAAAGGATTCTGAAACTCGTGTGCCTTTCTCCTGTGGGAAGACCAGAATTACAGAGAAGCCATGGGTAGGTACACGGAGTCTTCTTGCTCCAGGTTTTGCATGTAGAAGTAAAGGGTAAAGAATTACCTAGATGGTTCTAGGCTTAGCCATTTATTTATTTTTTTTTATTTTATTTTAGAGAAAAAAAAACCCAAGCAAAATAAAACAGAATAAGGCCAATCAAAACAAGACAGGGTAATTGACACAGGATTTCAAAACAAGATAATAGAAAGAATAACAGTGGCTACCATAATGCCTCTTGTCTTCAAAGTAGCTGCCCACACCTTCAGACACAGTAAAATAAAACAAAACAGAAACAGAATAGAACCAACAAAAACAAAACAATGAATGCAGTACAGGACTTTAAAACAAGATAATAGTAAATCCAAAATGACTACCATTATAATATCTTGTTTTGGATGCAACAAAATCAAACAAGATAAAATGAATAAAACCCAACCAAACAAAACAATGAGAATGATACAAGATTTTGAGACAAGATAATAGGGAATTAACAATGGCCACCACCTTCAGAAGGAGATCCCATATATGCTACTTGGCATATTGTTACCCTCTGAATAGATGGTCAGACCACTGGCCCCAGGCCTGCAAAGTCAGTTCTCCTTCCCATTCCAATGATTTCTTCCTGTTTCACGATACCTATTATATATTTTGGTCCTTACTTACACTTTCATTTTCTCTCAGAGAAGCAATGTGATATTTACTCTTGTGTGTCCAGTTTACTTCACTTGAGTACACTCGCAAGGTGCATCCCTTTACCTAGAAGAGTCTCAAATCTGTCCTTTGTGGCTGAATGGTACCCCATTGTATAAAAAAATCACATCTTCTTTATCCAGCCATGGGTTTACGAGTAATTTTAGTGTTGGACCTAATTGAAATAGTTATCAAAAAAGATAAATAATCATTTATTTTAGGTGGTTTCTCATTATTATTTTAGTTGCACATATTTGTGAGGTACAGTGTGATTCAGTATTTCTGTTCAATATATAATAACCCATGGTAGTTAAAATTTCTGTCTCCTGAAAAAATTTAAATTCTTTATTAACTAATAATAATTGTGTATATTTGTGAGTTGTACTGTAATAGTTCACTGCAGTATTTCTCATCAAAGCAGGGTAATTAGCGTTTCAGTCTCCTTATTGTTTTCTGTGGAGAAGCTTCAAGCTGCTTGTTTGTTTGTTACTCATAAACTGTCCAGTGGGTTATTGTGAACAGTGTTCCCCTGCTGCCCTGCAGGACACCAGAACTTCATCTTTCCACCTGTGTTTTGGTAGCTGTTATCCAGGCATCTTCTCTACCCCTTCCCACCTCCAATAATCAATCTCCTCCAGAACCTTGGATAAGAACATCACTGTAGCACCTTTTCAGAAGGATGTTCTGAAGTGTTTGTTTCAAAGAGTTGAAAATGGACCCCGCTGTAAACTGAGTCTTTGAAGAGAAACTTGGACAGCTGTTCAGTGCCAGTGGGGAGTGTCGGGACAGTTAGGTGGGCAGCACACCTAGGTGAAGACTCCTCAAAGGGGAATTCAGTACTCCACCCAAGTTCACCAGCAGCGCTGGTTTACATTCTGAATTTCAGTTGTGGTTGTGTTTATTTTTAAGTATTCTGCTATCTCCTTATTAATTTTCTAACTTTAACTTTTCTAAATTATTGCATTTATAATTTAATCAGTCACGAATACCTGAACAAATACCTTTTATTGAGCATAGTTGTCCTGCATGATTGAAAGATTTTCTGGGTACTTGATCACACTTGTTGAGTATTAAAAAGGACTGTTTACCATCTATAATGAGGGAGCGCAGAGAAAGACCAAGAAGTCAGAGTCTCCTGATGTAATGAGTTCATTTTTAATTGTCTTCGGTGTGTATGAACTTACCAAGAATGAAGTCAGAGAGGTGTGGGAAATGAAGTGTCCAGGAAATGTATTTATTTTGCAATAGGAATGGTTAATCGTAGCTCTTGGTTTCTTGCAGAGGGCTGTGTTTTGTGCATCTGGGGAAGTACCTTACACAGGCTCTGGTGTGAACTAAGTTCCAGGTGGTGAGAGCCTCAGGAGCGCATATAGAAACGCTGGTTTACCTGGTAACATCTAAATAACTAATGTGTGAAATGTAACCACCAAGGCTGTTTATGAAAATCCTTTGTTTTAATATGTGATCTGCAAAGAAGTTCTTCATCTTTTGTTCATCTGAACATTTTGTTTTTAATTTTTAAAACACCAGCATTGAATTTGTTTGGATTTTGAGGTTACAGTTCTGAAGTGGGCTGTAAACTGCTCTGCTGTTTTCTTCGCTGTGGCTTTCCCTAGGTAAGAAATCACTGTGCTATTTGTATATAATTGCTCATATCTGCAGCTTTAGCCTCACTGTGGGGTTAAAACAACACAGAAGCAACAAGAGAAGGAGAAGGATGAAAAAAAATGAGGTTCTTAATTTAAAGATGTTGGAATATCTGCAGAAGCTTTATTCTCACACTGCAAACTTCATATTGCCCTGTAGTCATTGTTTCCTGTTCCTTTACTGTGATCTTACTGTTTCTTGTCCCTTTGCATGTTTTGTGTGCCTGCCAATATTGCATTTCTCTTGTTAGACTTTTATGGAATGTTTTTCCTACTCTTCATTGTCTCCTTTTCATCTACCTTAAATATTTTTAAATTAAATGACAAAATATAGAAATTTGTTCACAGTTTCAAACAAGTTACACTTTTATTTTCTCAAATATGAGTGATATGTAGGATATATTTTCTCATTGTCACCACCAGTCTCATATTTACTTAAACTCATCTAGGTCAGCAGTCACCTCTACTAAGGAAGGCATGTAAATAATGCAGAATATGATAGCAGCTATAAACTGAACAGACATATCCTACTCATATTGAGTTAATGTTTTCAGGATTGCAAATCTACAAGTATTAGTTTAACAAGTTTTATGTAGAAAGTTTTATCCACATTTAATACTAATGACTCAAAAGAAAGTACGGGGAATTTTCATTATAGCTGTTATTATATATCTTAAGGAAGATTTCATAATATGAATAAGATATAGTTATGTTTCGCTGACAACTATAGTTTTAACATAATAAACTGGAGCATGAGAGTTAAAATTGGTTAACCTTTAATTGTTTGAAGATATTATGAGAGTGATTGTGGTTTTGTTTTCATTCGTCTATTATACTACCTTGCTTTATACAATGTTAAAGTTAACTGAAAACCTTTCTTTCTTTCTTTCTTTCTTTCTTTCTTTCTTTCTTTCTTTCTTTCTTTTTTCTTCATTCTGGCATTGGGAATTGAACTTAGGATCTTCACAATGAGCTACATCTCTGGCCTTTTTTATTTTTAGATAGGATCTCACTAGGTTGTTAAGTTACCCAGGTTGGGTTCAACCTTGTGATGTTCCTGCCTCAGCCTCCAAAGTGGTTACCGGAATGCAATATAACATGCAACTAAAATATGTTTAATTCATTCATTCCTTCATATGGCATAATATGTTGTGCTTAACAGACAGTAGTTTGCCTGAGGTAGCTGGGCATATTAGGGAGTACTTAAATTGAGGCTATAATAAAATAAAAAATGAAGACTAATTTTATAAAATAGTTCTACCTAGTAGATTAGCATCCAGGAATCATAACTTTGAAAGAAAAAAACCTTTACTGCTTTCTCTTTTCATGTTGCTTAAATTATTGTAACCCAAGAAAAGTATGAGTAAGTTATTTTAAATATCACAGAATTACTTGTGAAATCAGGAAGATTGAGCTAACCATAGTGGTTGGTCATGACTTGGCTGCTGAACGAATGAGAGGGCGTGATGTGATGTATTTATGAAAGGGTCACAGCTCTTCCAGTCTCCTGTCTATCACAAACACTGTGCATCCTGGGTAGAAGAGGGAAGCTTATGCCCCTACTTCTCCAATACCTGAGCCAGCAGCCTGCTGTGGAGTTGTGACCCCGAGAATCTAGATAGGGACATGCCCATTCCTTTGCACCTGCAAGAGGGCTATGCACAGCATGACCTCTACTGGAAGATCTTCAGGACTCTGGAGCCTGGGGTTTCCTTTATTATCATGAGAGAGTTTTATAGGTTAGGAAACTGAACAAAATATATTTAACTATATAGTTAAATGCTTCTAGTGAAGCATTTCTTTTCACATTACTACAGGTTGTTTAAATTCTAATGCAAAAATGCCTCCTTTTTGCATTTTTGACCATTGGTCGTATTGATATCACTAGGAACATGCCATTAGTTCATGCATCACTTTATTAAGGTATAACTTACACTGAAATCCACCACTGTTAAGCTTTTGAATGTATACAGTAATGTTTCCATCACCACAATCAAAATGAAGAAGTTTTTTCATCTGAAATTTCCTCTGGGCCTTTCTCTATTGCAGGTCCCCAAGGAGGTCTCACCTGCCTTTGTTTGCTGCTGTTTAGACTTGTTCTAGAATTTGATCAATAGGCTTACACAGTATATAGGTCAGACTTGTTCCTGTGTTCCTTCAGATAACATTGTGCTTTGAGAGATCACACCTGTTGTTGTGTAGCACCAACAGTTGTTTCATTGTGTAACTACCATGGTTTGTTTGTGCATTCTTCTCTTGATGGTAATTTAGGTTGTTTGCAGTTTAGACTGCTATGATTCAAGCTGCTATGAAGGTTTATATGTCTTTGAGCATATGTTTTCACAGTAGAGAATTTAGGACATATTCATCAAAAGCTAAAACACAAGGACATCTACATCATCTTTTCCATTCATGTATTTATCATTGGAGTATAAATTCTGAGGAAAGTTAGAAAAGGCTCTTACTGTATTGCTTGTCTGTTTGCTCGGGGTTTTGGTAAAGATCACATGACATTAGTAACGTTTATTACTTCTAGGAAACACTCATTATTCATTTTTCATTCCACAAATATGCATGTCTAAATTAAAGTTTGGGAGAATATTTTTAGAGAAGTGCCCTAAATGTGACAGAATTCCAAAGTAAATTGGTGACTGTGATTCCCTCAGCAGAGAGTAGATTTGTTAGATAAAGGAAGCCATCTATATCAATAAAATAGTTCTACCCAATTGATTCATGAAGTGTCTAATATTTCCGTGTAATTAGCAATGGCATTTCAAACACTACAACCAAGAGGAAAATTTAACCTTCTTTGAAGAATTTCATACTTTAGGGTTGATACTTGAGGAAATGATACTGTTCTAAGGGAGTACTCACCAAAGAATTGCGTCAGATTCCAAACAGATGGTGTAAGAGCCTGGCTTGTTACTGGTGCTCCACAGTGCAATACTAGAAGGCTTCATCTCTTCCCTCACATCTGACATTAAGGCAGATTTCCATTTTTCAGCTCTGACAGTTTTGTAGTGAATCTCTTGTAGCTGTTCCAAAAAAAAAAAAGTTCTTTCTCTTTTTTCCCTGTACTTCAAAATTAAACTCTGGCCATGAAGCTCAAAGTGTGTCTTTTTGTTGGGACTCAAAGGAACCATTTTCTCTAGTAGAAGATAGGCTTATTTCAGACAATAATATCTCATTTTGTCTGATGGAAACTTTTATTTCTTAGTAAAGGTGCTTATATCTGTATGCATATTTACCTAAAATAAGTAAAAGTGCAATATCTATATCTAATATTAATAGAATTTTCTTTTTGTCACTGTAATCCATGAGATTTGTGTCTCATATAATTGCCTTACTTGTGGAAATCTTGGAGATGGATTTATTATGAAAATCCACAAAGGCTGTTAATATGCCATTCTTGCTTCTGTTTTATCCTTGCAGCTTAGATTTCTGATCTTTTCTCCTGTGTGCAGCGTGTGTGCAGCGTTCTTGTACTGAATGCAGATAAGCCACTCACTATTCTATATAATGGGGGATAGACATGCTTATGTAATTAATCTAGAGAATATTTATCTTCCATAACCCATTGCGTGGCAATTCAAAATTAATACTTTAACCTGGCTATCTTTTTCTGATGATATTACCTATTCATAAATGTCTTGGATATTATATTAGATGGCAGGTTTAGTTTACTCAGTTAAAATGTGGACACTTTATGTGAAACAGTTTCATGAGAAGTGTGTCAGGTAAGTTGGGCATATCCTAAAATTGTTTGAAAGTTTTGCTTAAAACTATACATTATCCACATTAAAAAGTAAATTTCCCCTCTCCTATATGTCAAGCTTTTACATATCTCTTCTGGTCATGTTAATGTTGGTAGGTAAGTTTTGTTGTTGTAGTCCCTCTGTTTTATTACAGTAGTTACTAAAACTTTGCTCAGGAAGTTTTGTATTTTAATAGTATCATGTTACATGCTATTAAAATTAATTTTAGATAATTATTGTACAACATCTCTGAAGTGGAAGAAATCACCATAAATAAATGAATCATAATATAACTTATGACTACAGGTAACTGTTTTAGAAGTTATCTAACTCATTGGTAATATGATTTTCTTGATCTACTTGCACACAAAAATGATGTCATTGTTTCTCCTTGCCCAAATAATTGAACCAAATTCTAGTTTTTGATTGGGGAGAAAAAGTTCAAAGCACGAGGGAAAATATCAAAACTTAGGTTATCACTTGTCAATCTTATCTGAAGATACACTGTTTCTACACTAAGGCTGGAGGGCTTGTGAATTATTACAGGTGTTGACAATTAAATCTTCATATTCTGCCAGACTAATTTAAAATTGATTTAAGAAAGTTTTTGGCAATGTCTTTAAAAAACAAGTCAGCATTGTGTTTCTAGTTTATGCTGTTGCACACACATTGTCACATGCACACAAATACCCTCTTCTATGAAAAACAAATACAGTGAAAACATGTAACTGTTAGATTTAACTAAAGATGCACAGATTATGTAAGCATATATATTAACTAGTACCTTAAAGTAAATATGAAATATTCATTGCCAGATTAGCAGTACCCTAATCAGACTATTACATTTACTCTAGGTAAGCAGAAAGAACTAATATGAGTTAAGTAGTTTATTTACAGGTTAACCAGACCATCAACAAAGGGGTGAATATGTCAACATGCATACAAGTGATATTTTGAAGTATTGTCAACAACTCTTGGGATGGGAATATTTTGCTATCTTCAGCAGTAAAAAAATTCTCAGAAAATAAAGGGCTTGAAGGCCATAACTGAAATTGCAAAATGCTGAGGAAACATGATTCATTCACCATGCCTTCACCTAGTTTTGATCCTTACGCTAAAAGGAAAGATTATAATTGGCAAAACCTATACTAAGCTGATAAATCTTGAAGTTAAAATATTTTCATTAGTTCTTATACATGATAATGGTACTGAATTTTTCTAATTATAAGAATTACATATTAAATACAGATGCAGATTTTTTTATATGTAGATATGTAGAAAAGTTTTTAGTTTTAAAAAGATAATATAAAGCGTGGCTGGCTAAGTGAGGCGGGGAACACTGATATTTAAGGAGACCCGCACCATGCTGGGACCCAGGGTGCCAGGGAATCAAGCAACTACTCCCCTCTTTGGTGAGTGGCTGTGAGCCTGCTGGCACATGGGCTGAGAATCAAACACCTCATCCTCCCCAACTCCCCATCCCCCAATCCCCATTAGCAAGAGGGAGCCAGTGATCTGGACATCTCTTGAGAGGTTGGCTATGTTGTTTTGTATGAATTCTCTGTATGCGAAGATATGGACAACTATTTGGAAGAAAACAAGAGACAATATGATAGATAGTGAAGATCCCTGATTGTCTAGCTTTGAAATCTATGCTTTCTTGTGCCCTGTTTTGTTCTGTTTTGTTGTGTTTAATTTTACTCCCTTTAAAATAAAATAAAAAATAAAAAAGATAATATAACTATTCATAATGTAAAATAATGTAAATAGTAAGATACCACTCACAGAAATAGGAAAACAGTATCCTTTAAATTCTCTTTGTACAATCTTAAAAGATAGGAAAAGAGATCTAGTAAACAGGTAGTAATATTAAAGTTGAGAAATAGTGATTGAAAAAATGCAAAATTGAAAATTTATGTTCCAAGATAAAAAATGTAGATCACCATTAGAAGTGTTTTTAGATAGTGTTTAAGTCATATTTCTAGTCTTTATCCTTTGTGATAAAATTCATGTATACTTGATTAAAATTACCTATCAGCCAGCATGATGCTGCACACCTGTAATCTCTGCACTCTGGGAGGCTGAGGCAAAGGGATTGCAAATTTGAACCTTGCAGCTTACCAAGAACCTGTCTTAAAAATAAAATGGACAGATACTGTAGCTCAGTGCAAAGGTGCTGGGTTCAATCCTCAGTAACTCCAAAATCAATTAATCAATCAATAAATAAAATTGCAGTTCATTAAATTTATGAGTTATGCAATATTGACAAATTTTGAGAAACAAATCCATTAGAGTGATTTACTTCTGTAGGTATTTCTTGAAAAAGATTAAATTTAATGCTTTGTTTTAAAAAGTGAGTTTGCATTTTATTCTTAAGATGTTTTAGTGGCTATTATTCTGACTGTTTGCATCAGGACAAATAGAAAGTCATTATTGTGAATTATATCTACCAATTACATATCCTAGGTTTCTTTTTTGTATTGTTGGTACTCATGAGAATCATGATAAATACTTTTAATATACTTTAATGGGTTACTGTTTCAAGAACTCTTGTATTGCCACAATACAGGCAGTATTTGCATTATGTTAAATTAAATTACAGGATTATAGTTAAATAGGATGATGAAAAAATAAAAGCTCAAAACAGCAATTCTTTAGAGCCCAAAGAAATTAGATTCTTTAACAATTCAAGAAGACGATAAACAGAATTTGGTTAACTAACAAAGTCATTTTGTTTATCATATCATCATCAAAAATTAATGATCTCTCATTTAGAAAGAATGATGCCTATAAATTATTTTATGTTGATAAACTGCTTTCATAATGTTTTTCCTTCAACCTGTATCTATGGCAAGTCATTTTAATTTTTAAAGTTATAACTTTGCACAGTTTCCAGTGTGGAAAAATTACAATATTTTATGGTTTTCTAAAAATATGTTTAAAGAGATTTAAAATTTTTTTCAGCTGTTTTTGTTGTTTCTTGGCAATAGAAAACAATGTTAACAGAAAACATTGAATTTTTTTTAACAAGTGAACGTTGTAGGATGATGTTAATGAATTACAAAGTAATATTTATTCTCTTTGGGATTCTTCTCTGGTATATCACTATTGTAAGTTAATATTCATTGCAGTAATACTCAAGTAGGTATACAGACCTTATTACATAGGAAATGATGAATGAATAGAGAGTAAGTATTGTAAATTCTATTAATAACTTTAGGAGAAAAGTATTACAGTTTGCCAAAGTAATGTATTCATTGACATTGTATACATATGTAACATGCATTTATTTTATTATATTGGGATAATGATGTTCAGCAAATTATTTTGGTTAAGTTACATGAGCACAAACCTTCAGAACACAGTCAGATGCCAATAACTACATGCATGGTAAGCCAGGAATGATACAATTTGAATAATATAATATGTAGTGAACAAATTCTATTCTTATTTGTTTTACAAACTAAATTCCTTGCATAACTGTTATTTTAACAAAAGTGGTTCTATCACCTTTTCAGATTTTTTTTACAATTACAACTTCACTCCAGTTTTATCTATGTTGTAAATTTGTAACTGAAAATTTGACAGAATGCTGCAGTATGTTTTAAGGAAACACAAATTGTTTTATTTAGTGGTTGTCAGTATATTACATTAGGAGTAAATTTCTTTAATCTCTGTGAGAGCTCAAAAAATACTTAGGTGAAATTGTATTCAAGAATTTCCAAAAAGAGTTGTCACAATAACAACTATTTTTCAATAAACCTTCCTTTCTAAATAAGGTATTTGTGACTTACATTTTCTCAGTTATTTAAGAAAAAAATTAGATAGCATGAATTCAGTACGAAAAGTGAAAGCTGAAAGGCAAAGTTGCTTTTAGATGCTGCAGAAAGCATCAGTCCTGGAGGCCTCGCACATTGAAGCTGCCCTGTGTTTCTGGCCACCAGGCCACACTACTCAGTCATGAAGCCACATGGTATCCAGTGGCGCACATGCCAGATTTTTGAGCAGCACAGAAATGGCTTAGAAACATACAGAATTAGTTGACAATCTGGCACATACTGCAATAAACTCATTTTCATAGGTCTGTCTTACGTATGGATTCATAAATAATTGCAAAAATAAATTATCCTAGCTGTATTTAGACCTTGTGAATTTATGATGAAATTTAAAATGCTTTGTCTAAGATATTGCATTTTTTCTTTCCTATATTCCAAGCTAAGTATCATCAATATTTCCAAGGCCACATAAGCTTGCCATTTGTCCAAGCTTTTAAAGGTTTAATGTCTTTATTTTATTTTATTTTTTATGATGGCTTCATGCTAATTTCATTTAGTTTTCTGAGACATTTCAGCCTTTTTTGTGTGTTGCTACCATATGTCCTCAACAAATAATGCAAGAGCAAAAAAATCTGAATAAATCAATTTCAAGTAACAGATTTTGAGTTGTTAGAGAAAAGTTGATACTCTGTACACATTACGCAAAGATGTTATTGATGAGATGAGTATCCAGAGGTTTTTGGAGTGGACTTTCCCTTGGAGTTTGAATTATAGTGGGTTAGAAATTAGATTATTAAAAAGACCCCAAAGAGTATAATTGAAAGTTTCATCAAGATAAAAAAAATGAAAGTGAAACTTCTAGTGAACCACTAGAAATGAAAATAAAATCACATATTGATTAATTGTATGCATAAGCTTCATTGTTTTGGAGGTTATAATGTACAAACAAATTTCCCTTAATCTATTAGTCTGTAACAGATAATGGAGTTACCTCAACTTGTGTTTAAAGAAAACGTGAAACACAGAAGGATAAACGTATTCTCTAGATTTGCCGTTTTGTTTCAGATAGGTTTGCTAATGCAAAGAGTTCTACGGGATTTGGCAAATCTGAGGATGTTTGAATATGAAAATTTACCATTGCAACTGGCTAAACACTTCTACTTTATGAAGAGAAAATTTTTAATCCTTGTGAATAATTTGCTTCCAAGGAAGAATCCTTTGAATAGTCAAGAACTTTACTAGTACCTGGTACAGCATATGAAAAGAAAAATTCTCCTGTGTACAGATACTGTTTTGCAACTATCAGTTAATTGCTTCTCCTCTCCTCCACTAAAAGGAAGATTTTCTCGCTGTTTTCCTCTTCTCTAATTGAAAATATTGCTTTTCCTTACTAAGATTCTGGTTTTGTGTCTATACTATCAGTATGACATTCTTACCTCACTAAAATGACTCTTAGAAGCATTGCATGATGTGTTATGCAAATCCATTGTATGGTTTTGCTTGTTTACATCTGCATTTTAACCTTGAAATACCATATATCAGTATGTTTTTGGTGACATCATTTTGGTGACATTAACAGAATGAATGTGCATTTTGGTTGGCAAGATAGCTGCTGTTAGTCATGACTCATTCATTACCCTGTCAGAAACATGCTACTTCAATAGATTAAAAATCTTGTGCATTCTGTGTGTACATTGTAAGTCATAAATTCTTCCACACTATTACCTGTGGCTGTGTTATAAGTTGTACAAAGTGCATTCTGTAATTCTTCCTCTTCAGGTGTTAGTAAGGTATGTGTTTTTCAAATTATTTTAAAGTAGTTGGTAATACTTAGGATATAGATATAGATATAGATATAGATATAGATATAGATATAGATATATTCTTGTTCCCTTTACTGCTGTTTCATAAAACAGAGAACTCTTCAATTCTCTTTTCATTGAAAAAATACATTGAATTCCTTTATACATTTAATCTCAAAAGTCAGTGAATAATATGTAATGTAACAGTTGTCATTTTTAAAGAGTAGGTTTTCAAAAAAGAATTAGCTTTTATAGTGAAGTAAATCTGTAAATTCAAACATGGAAATGCTGTTAGTAAGATTAAGAATGGTCAGGCAACATAAGTATACAGCTACTGTGATGAGTATAACCACTTTTCTAAATTAGGCTTTAATATAAGCACTCGTCCATAGCCTTTATTACCTTGCAAGAACAAGATAGTAATAAAGTCCACTAAGTTACATAGATACAACTCTTCAGAATTTGGACTGTGGTATCAGTAAGTGTAAAAAGAGCCTTATGGAAGACAGATATATGTGTGACTACCTAAACTGATGCAGTGCACAACCATGATTTAAACAAAAATGAATTTAAGCTCATTTCAGGATTATTCAAATATTCAGATCATACATTGCAAATTTACCTATTTCCTATGCAAATAAGCAATTCTATCTTTATTTGAAGTGACAGTACATTCACATGTCATATTTATATTTAATACAGAGATATGACTAAATAAAAATATACCGATACATAGATGGACATAACCTTTCAGTGAAGTAAGTCAGTATACCAATCAGATTATACTAAAGAACAAACTTTTGTCAAGGTAAAGTACAATATGGCACTTTTTCTACCACTATGTTCATTTTATGTGTTTTGTTTTGCAAGAATTTTACCTTTGATCATTTTAACTAAAGCATTTTTAATATACTTAGGCCTTCTTAACAACATTCAAGTAATAAAAGAAAACTTTAAACAGTTTGAAAATAATTTCATGGAAATCAGATGAGTCTATTAACAAGTCAACAGATACCATTAAATAGTGGGATATATTTGTTTGATGTGCTCAATATCCATCAGGTCATGGAGTGTGGTAATTTAAGAGTAAACTTTTACTAATTAAAGAGGTGTGTATAAGCCCCAAATAATACACAGAAAAATAATTATGGTTGGCTCAGTAAACCAGACTAAAAGCCAATATTCAGGTAATCTAGATAAAAGAAGAAAACAAAAAAAATAACATATGGGACGAAATAAAATAGCATAAAAGATTTAAATCTAAACCTATTTATATTTATGTTAAATGTAAATGGTTTTAATGCCCCCAATTGCAAGACAGAGAGTCAGACAGAGGGGAAATTGTAAATTCAGGCTCCCATTGAAACTCATAGATCTATAGCATCTTCAATCAGGATACAAGAGTCATGGCTTTCAAGATTACTGGCAATGTCAGCCTCCAAATTTCTGAAAAGTAGCAGAGGCACTAAAAACTGTGCCTATGGAAATCTTCAGTTCCTAATTAGGGCTACTACCACCACAATAGGGGTTTCCACGAAGAGCATGTCCTATTTATTCTGCTGCCTATATCAAGCCTGCCAGAAGAAATAAAGTATCCCCAAGTTTTGGAGACTGGCAGAAACAATGGGGCTTTATGACTCCAAAATGATACACATGGAGTTCACATCCACGAATAACAATGAAAAACACTGTAGTTAGATTACATTGTGGAGTTCAGTTGAAAGTGAACTCAACAGTGGACAACAAAGCAACAACATAAGTCACACTGGCTGCACATGAAACTTTTTACAAAATAAGGTTATATGTTAGGCTACAAAGCAAATCTTAACAAATTCAAAAAGTGAAAATACCCTCTTGCATTTGATTGGATCATAGAATAAAACTAGATCAAAATCCTAGAAGTTTTTTTGTGGATGAAAATTACACATTGACTCGAAAATTTATGTGGTGAGACGAAGGACTTAGAGAAGTGAAAGCATATTCAACAGCAGCAGACTCAGAGCAAAGGCGATCTGACTCCAGGCGTATGAATCAATTAGTAAGACAGCATTGGTATTGGTGCAGAAAGTAAGCAAGTAGATCATATATGCAGTGCAGTGCCAACAGCAGCCAAGTCTGTTTTATGAATTTAGTTTCAAGATTCCAAAAACCCAGCCAAACTCTGGGTCTTGTGTGTAAAAAACACGTGCTGTGAAACTGAGCTTTTATTGCAGATCAGTTGAGCCTGTCACCAAAGTGCTTGGTTCCTCATTTTCCCTACTTGTAAAATAGGATTGAGTAGTACCAATTTCATAGAGATATTGAACATAGGAAACAATAATATGTAAAGTTTTTGGAAAAGTATTTCATGCATGAGATTTTTTAAGTGTTAGCTATCATTTGATCACTATTACTATTTTTCTAATTACTTCCCTTTTTATTATGCAAGTAGGAGCTAAAACCTTCCAGAATGCTAACTAAATTGTGGTTGGCAGAAGATTACGTATATAAGAGAAGAATCAATTATTAATTTCAACATTTGTTTATTTCTTTATTGTTAAAACACTTCTATCATTAAATAATTTTTAAAGTAATACAGACTGAAGAAACATTAAATTCATTAAAATGTTTATGATGCAATGATTGTTCTAATAGTATAGTGTGTTAGGCTACTGAGTTACAGTTTTTGGCTACATGTGTATTATTTTCCTAATGTACTAGTCAGTTACATTTGCATTTTTGTCTAAAATTTAACACAATTTTTTCATGAGAAAAAAACAAAAAACATTATGGGGGGACTTGCTACATTGTCTTACGTTTGGTGTTGCTTTCATTCTGAATTACATGAAGCAGAAGGATGAGGCACTGATGTCTGAAGTTCAGCACCTCTGCGCTCTCTTGTTGCTGCTCCCCCTCCTGATATGGAAAGCAGGACTCGTGCTTTACACCAGCAAGTTCAAAGGCCCCTTGTGACTGCCCTGCACATCCCTCACACCTGTATTTCCACAACTAAAACCTGCTCTGAGCCCCTAGTGTGAAGAACAGTGGTTCCAACGATTCACATCAAGCCCTGCTTCACCTCCCTCCTCTACCGCAGCTGCCTCCTAGTTCTGTCGGGACATTTCAGATCCGTCTTCATCAGCGTCTGCACAGCTTTGACCTCTGCATGTCGTCCAGTCTCCTTTAACCCACCTGGAGATGAGCACCTGCTGTCAGGGAGCTTAACATAGGCTGAAGTGGTTCCTCAGGAGCGGTTAATCAGCTGGCCTTGCGGGTCTGTACCCAGCTTTGGTGTTTTCTTGCAGTCTTGCTCTCCTAATCCTGGGTACGCATGACGCTTTTTGATTTGCGGCATGCTACTCATGTCACTGTGTCTAGTGTTAGTACCTCATACTAATGCAGAATAAATTTACATGTATAGAATACAGAATAAATTTATTTTGAAGACAATTTTTATCTTTAATACTGCTGAACATTCAAGACAGAGACATATCTACAAGTGCACACCTGTAGTCCCAGTTATTCAGGAAACTGAGACAAGAAAATCACAAGTTTGAACTCATCTTTTTTTAACCTGGCAAAATCCTGTCTTAAAAAACAAAGACACAATAAGCTAATAAAAGTATTAAATAGCTGTTAAATATCAGCAAGCCATCCACCTTAATGTAAATCACATTTTGAAGATTCTAATCCTAATGATGTTTACTTTCAGTTTTTATAATTCTGGTGTTTCAAGTAGAACTGAGGAATAGACTGTTACATAGTTCATCTCTAAGATTAATAAGTAATACAATTAAAATTGCTCTTCCTCACTAACTTACACAGGGAATGAAATTTAAATGTAACATTCATTTAAAAAATTGATGTATTATAATAGCTATGACTTTGCCCATTGCAATTACATAGCTCAAATGAAATTGATGTTATGAATGTGCTTATACCAGAAAGCTTTCTCATTTTGCCACTTATTTATATGTTAAAAGGTAATGGTAATAAATTAAATCGTTATCCAAATACTGTTCTAAATTATGTTTGGAGCATTTCAGTTTAAGATGCCTGCAAATTTCACTATTAAATTTTTTGGATTTTCCTTTTGGTAAGGTGAAGATTAAACTAGTTTAGTTTTTGAATATGCACCTGTTGTCTTGAGAGACAGAGTTCTTGCATTATCAGAGTGCAGCAGTTTGTAAGACATTTCTGTTCCTAAGGTAAATTCCCCCTTCAGAATTGTTGAAGACCTGGTGCAGAGACCAGTATTGGGCAGTACTGTTTTTTTCTCATATACTATTCTGATTCATTTGACTTTAAGGATTGATGCAAATAGAATAAACAGTACTTAATTGCAGCCTTGCATTTTAATCATGAAGTTTTATGTTTCTTTTTATGAGTTCCTGATACCTTCTCTCTTAATTATTCCTCTTACAGAATTTTTTTTTATTTAAAGAGAAGAAAAAAGAAAAAAGAAAAACAAAACAGAAAGAGGGTAGCAACAATACAGAATTCTGAAGGGGAAAGAAAAAAAAAGAACAACAACCACAACAAAACAAAACAAAAACAAAAATACTAAGAAATTGCCAGGTGATAAGTTACATACTGTCATCACTGGAAATAGTTGTTCAAGTTACAAAGTTAAAACATACAAAGTATACATTCAAACAATGAGACTGTTAACAGTTCTGCTCAACATTCTAACAAAACCAGTAATATGGACATCTATCTTACACACTTAAACACTCATGCAGTTATATCCTTTAGAGCACTTTCTTTTCCCCTTTTTTACAGTAGCAATTACACATTTTGGGTTTTATTACTCCTACAGTTCTTATTACTTTTTACAGTAGAGACACAATGTGATATTTATAAATATGATTCTTATTTATTTCACTAATGAGGATAGTCTCAAGTTGTCTCCATTTCCCTATGAAGGCCTCAAGGTCATCCTTTTTTATAGCTGAGTAATAGTCCATTGTATAAAAATACCACATCTTTTTCATCCACTCTGCGGTTGATGGGCATCTTGGTTGTTGCCAACATTTAGCTATTACAAATTGTGCTGCTATGAACATGGGTGCACGTATATCACTGTGATATGAACTTTTCAGTTTCTCTGGGAAAATACCCAGGAGGGGAATAGCTGGGTTGAATGGAGCTTCCAGTCTTAGTCTTCTGAGAATTCTCCATACTGATTTCCATGGTGGCTGTACCAGTCTACACTCCCACCAACAGTGGAGCAGTGTTCCTTTTTCCCCACAGCCTCACCAAAATTTGTTATCAGTTGATTTCTTGATGTCAGCTATTCTTTCTGATGTGAGATGATATCTCAATGTTGTTTTAATTTGCATTTCTCGAATGCCCAGTGATGGTGAACATTTCTTCATGTATTTGTTTGACATTTGTATATCTTCATCTGAGAACTGTGTGTTCATCTTAACTGCCCATTTTTGGAGAGGGTCTTTGAATTTGGGGGGTTGATGTTTTTCAATTCTTTATATGTTCTTGATATGAGTCCTTTGTCTGAGGGGTTGCTGGTTAAAATTCTTTCCCATTCTGTGGGTTTTCTTTTCACTCTGATGGTGATTTCTTTTGAAGTGCAGAAACTTTTCAATAATATGAGATCCCAGTTGTTGATTCTCTGAAGTATTTCCCATGCAATTTGTGTTTTGTTCATGAATTCTCTGCCTACACCTGTGTCTCCAATATTTCTACCTACCTTATCTTCTAGTAGATTTAGTGTTTCTGTTTTAATGTTTAGGTCTTTGATCCATTTAGACTTTAGTTTTGTGCATGGTGATAGGCATGGATCTGATTTCAATCTTCTGCATGTGGAGAGCAAATTTTTCCAACACCATTTATTAAAGAGGCTATCCTTCCTCCAGTGAACATGTTTAGCCCCTTTTTCAAATATCAGGTGGCTGAGAGTGTCTTTGTACCTGTATTTGTATCTTCTAATCTGTTCCATTGATCCTCAGGTCTATTTCTTTGCCAGTACCATGCTGATTTTATCACTGTGGCTTTGTAGTACAGTTTCAATTCAGGAATTATGATGTCTCCTGCCTTGCCTTTATTGCCCAGAATTGCCTTTGCTATTCTAGGTTTCTTCTGTTTCCAAATGAATTTTAGGAGTGTTTTCTGTAGATCTGTGAGGTATGTCAATGGTATTTTGATTGGGATTGCATTAAATCTGTATAGCAGTTTTGGATGTATGGCCATTTTTATAATGTTGGCTCTTCCTAGCCAAGAGCATGGAACATCTTTCCATTTTCTAATATCCTCTTCAATCTCCTTTTTTAGCATAGCATACTTTTCAGTATATAGGTCTTTTACATTTTTAGTTAGTTTAATTCCTAAGTACTTCATTTTTTTAGATGTTATTGTGAAGGGCGATATTTCTATAATTTCTCTCTCGGTGAGGTTCTTGTTTGTGTACAGGAATGCTATTGATTTTTGAGTATTAACTTTGTATCTAGCTACACTGCTGAATTTGTTTATTACCTCTAGTAGTATTTTAATGGGATTTTTTGGGTCTTCTATATAGAGTATCATGTCATCTGCCTCTTACAGAAAATTTAATGTTGAAGGGGCAAGTCTGATTTCTCTACTTTGTCTACTTGTCAGTTTCTATCTAAGGCAGTTTATCCCTTCATGCAGTGTAACCAGAGTGTTATGGGAAGTCATAGTCCGGTGACCCTATGTGTACACCACATAGAAGTTTAGGGAAAAGAATAATGAGTAATACGGGGCTTCGCCTTATGTGCCAGTTTGATTTGTTTGCACTGGCATGTATGAAAATAGATACCAGTAATGAGAAAGTGAGATGAGGCAAAAGAAAGAAAACTATTTTAATAGGGAAAATCAGATTAATTGGTTCCACCAGTGTACAGTAGAGTTGTTTTCCTTTGATTGCTTTATTGTGATTTGCTCAATATTTCTTACTAAGACTTTCCTCTTATGAGATAAAAATTGAATAATAAAAACAGAGACTTTACACCCATTTTACATAACATTAAGATGTAAGAAACAGACCTGAGAGTTGTGACTTTAAATCACAACCAGTACTTACTGTGACACATGCCCCTGTTTACAGGCAGTGTTTCTCTAGGGTGTCCCCTGCCTCAGAAAGCATTCATCTAATTTCTTATTTCCACTGGCAGCTAAATACCTTAAATGCTACTCTCAATCAGTATTTCCTGTTATATATACCATATATATATATATATATATATATATATATATATATATGTATATATGATTTCTTATATAAATATATGTATAAACATAAATATGCTTTTATAGTAAATACATGTATACATTTTATAAATATAAATTCTCCCCAGGCTGAGGATTTAGCACAGCAGCATAAGTACCTGCCTGGCAAGTGCGAGTTCGTGAGTTCAATCCCTGTACCAATAAATAAATAAATAAATAAATAAATTCTCTTGCTTCATCCAACTAGTTTATTATTAGGTGTTTGTCTAAGTCATTGTGTATCAAATATTTTCTAAATACTTGTTGTATAATCAATATGTTGAATGCTTTTGTATTTCTGCTAGAATGATCAGAACCTAATTTTCTAAAATAGTACTTTGATGCATGTAATTGAACCTCATAGTTATTTCCAGAAATTATTGCATGTGGTGCAACTGTTTTAGATGAACAGAATTTGATTATCCTACCTCACTTTATTAAATTTATTCCTGAGTTGAAAGTTGTAATTCCCGACTATAAGGTTATAGGATTACTGAAAACCAAAATATCTATGGAAGAAAAATGAAAGAAAAAGGACAGATTCTTTCTAAGGTTTCCTCAGTAGTCACAAAATGTGCTTTTCCTCTGTGCATTTGACTGAGAAACATACTTGGAAACCTAAACCCAAAAGAGGAATAAACCCGAGTGAAAGATTTCTAAAGAAAGGCTCACAACCATGAACATCATGCCACATTGGGTCTTTGCTGACAGGGGAGAGAAATTGCAGAAATCCTGAAAGCAAGAAGAAAAAATTATCATTTAAGCTTCATCATTTAAGAACTGTTCTCATCATACCTAAGCCAAATGCAGAAATAGCATTAAATCCATCTACTTTCCAATGTGTGAGTATATTTCTCATTATCATCAATATAATTGGAGACTGTAAAGGCTTTCCATGCCTTTTAAAATTTTATTTAGATGAACTTGTGTTTGATGTATCTGTGATTTCCTGTGTGAATTTCAGAGTATCTATCCATGGAGCTAGAAGTAGAATAGGAAAGTGTGGAGACAAAACATTTCAGTGTTTTTTCTCCTGACCTAGAAATTCCCACTGCATTAGAAGGACCACAGATGACAGATTAGGATGACAGATTCATCTTGAACTGGACCATTTATATAAGATTTTCAAATTTTAATTTTTAAATTTGAATTTATTTTTAACTGATACATAAAAACATGCAAACTGTGCAAGTAACATTGATGTTTTGATACACATATACATTGTACAGGGTTTAAATCTGGTTAAGCATATCTGATCACATGACTATCATTTCTTTGTGGTAAAGACAATCAGAATTCTTCCAGTTTAGTGAAATGTGCAGTCCATTATTATTTCGTATTGTTACCTACTGTGTAGTTACACACCAGAAATTCATAACCCTACTTAGCTATAACTGAGGACAGTTTTTACCTTCATCCTTCCCTCTGAGCCCCTACGTCCCCAGCCTCTGGTAACTAGAATTCTGTTTCAGATTCTGTCAGATCATCTTTTCTCGTTCTGCATGTGTGTGACACCAGGTAGCACTTAGCGTTCTGTGCTTAGCTTATTGCATTTAGCTCAATGGTCTCTGCTTACACACATTGTCACACATGACGTGATTAAATTCTTTTTGTCATGGCCAGTGGTGTTATGTAATGTGTATGTAGCATTTTCCATATTCCTTCATGGGTTGATTGACATTTTGTTCACAATCCTTGGCTACTGTCAACATTGTTGCCAAGGATCTGGTGTGTGATGTGTCTCTAACAAATCACTTTCATTTCCTTTGGATATACAAGTAGATTGTTGGCTCCTATGGTAGTTATGTTATTAATTTTCTTCTTTTGAGACAGTGTCACTATGTTGCTCAAACTTGAACTCAAAATCCTTCTGTCTCAGCTTCCCAAAAAACTGGAATTTTAGATGCATACCACTGTACATGGTTTAATTTAATTGCTTTATAGACTTCTATGTTGTTTCAATAATGGCAGTACTAACTGACGTTCTAACAACAGTGCGCAAGTATTCCACATCTTTACCAGTTCTTGTTATGCATCATTTTTAGTAGGAGCCCTTCTTACTTTGGTGAGGTATAGCTCATTGTTGTTTTATTGGCATTTCCCTGGTGTTCGGGGAGATTGAGCATTTTCCCATATACTTGTTGGCCATTAGTTTGTGTGCTTTTGATAAATCTATTTAATTTTATTGCCTCGATTTTACTTGGGTTATTTATTTATTGATTCATTCATTCATTTTGATATGGAGATTTTTGAGTTTCTTATATATTCAGAAGTGTGTTGCAGATGTTTCTGTCCACATTATAGGTTGCTGCTTCACTCTGATGTTCATTTTCTTTGGTAGGCCGAAGTTCGATGCAGTCCCATTTGCCTCTTTTTACTTTTCTTTCCTGTGCCTTTCAAGTCTTGTCCAGAAAAGTCTTACCATTGCAGTGTCCTTAAGCATTTCCTTCAGCTTTCTTCCAGCAGTTTCATAATGTCAGATCTCACATTTATCTCTTTCTTCTGTTTTGAGTTGATTTGTATAACTGATGGGAGACAAGAATTTAGTTTCAACCATTTGCATGTGTATGCAGAATATGTCACAGCATCAGTTATTATAATTGGTCTTTCTCTTCTGCATGCTCCTGCACTTTTGCCAAAAATCAGTTGAATGGAAATGTGTTGGTTAACTTCTGGAATCTCTATGTTGTTTCATTGTTTTGTGTGTCTGTTTTTATACCAATGTCATGCTACTTTGATTACTACCGCTTTCTGGTAAATTTTAAAAGTCACATAGTTTGATATCTCCACTACTTTATGTTCAAGATTGCTTTGGCTGTGTGGGCTTTTTTTTTTCTTTTTGGTCTCATATGAATTTTGGGTTTTTTTTTTTCTAATACTATGAAGAGTGTCACTGGCATTTTTATAGCGATGTCACTGAATCTGTACAACTTTTCAGATAGTATGGCATATTAGCAATGTTTATTATTCCAATCCATGAACATAAGGTATGTGTTCGTTTTTTCTTGTTTTTGCTTCAATTTCTATCATCTATCTTTTAATAATTTTAATTATAGGCATTTAACCTATTTAATTCAATTTGTTCATAGATGTATTGGAATTATTATAAATGAGATGCTCTTTTGATTTCTATTTTAGATCATTTACTGTTGGCATGCAGTGATACTAATGATTTCTTTATGATTTTGTATCCTGCAGCTTTGGCTAATTTATTCTAATATCTTTTGTGGAGTCTTTGAAGTTTTCTATATATGATAAGTATAAACAATGACAGTTTGACATCCTCTTTGCCAATATTGGTGTCTTATCTCTTTCTCTTACCTAATCGCTCTGGCTAAGACCTGCAACATTGTGTTCAATAAAAGTGGTAAAAGTGAATATTCTTGTTTTCTTCCAGATTATTGAAACAAAACTTTCATCTTTTGCCCTTACAGTGTAATGTCAGTGGCCAGCTTGTTATAAGTAAGATGTGTTCCCTCAATGCTTAATGTTTTCATCAGAATTTTTCACATAAAAGAGTATTGAATTTAATTATGCACTTTTTCCTTATTCATTGTGTTGATTATTTTTTAATTCATTCTATTGATGTGATAGATCATATGTATTATTTGCATATAATGAACTGTCCTCACATCTCTGGAATGTATTCCACATGAGCATGGGTGAATATAATCTTGCTGTTATACTATTCACTTTGCTAGTATTTTATTGACAAATTTTCTATATTCCTCAAGGGAACTTTAATTTCACCTATAACTTTTCTCTTTTTGTTATGTGTCTTCATGTTTTGATACTAGGAAATACTGGCTCCATACAGACACTTTGAAATAATTTTCTTTTTTTTTTCAGTTTTTTAGAAAAATGTAGGAAGAATTTGTATAATTCTGCAAATGTCTGGTGGTACTCAGAAATGAAGCATGGGATTTTCTTTGATAGAAGACTTTTCATTACTGAGTGAATCTCAGTGTTAGGGTTTGTGTTTGGATGTTTCCCCAAAACCTCATGCAGTCTTGGAGGGGGCAAGCCTTGCAAAAGCAATTGAATCTAGTATTTGTGATTGACTGATTGTCTAGCGCTGGGATTGGTGGTGTGAGTGCTGTACTCACCTAGGGGTGGGTACCCAGCATACAGTATCAATGCGGGGAAGGAGGTGTGTCTTTCCCTTTTTCCCTTTTTGCTCTTGTCATCTTTGGTAACTGCTGTGGCCAGGAATGGCTGACCCTGTGCCATTCCATCCAGCCTTGGAGCCGGCTAAGTAGGGACTGAAACCTCCACAAACCATGAGCTAAACAAACCTCTCCTTCCTGGATTTTGGGTGTTCAATATTTTGCCCAGCAATGGGCAAAAAGTAACCAAGACACTCAGTACTTGTTACTCACCTGTTCACATTTTCTGTTTAGTGTGATTCAATCTTGGTAAGATCCATTTCTTCTAGGTTATCAAGTTTTTGGGGATATATGTGTTCATAGTAAGCTTTAAAGAGTAATTGTATTTTTTACCATCAGATGTGATGTCTCCCTTTCTATTGCAAATTTTCTGTATTTGTTTATCAACTTTCTTTTTCCTACTCCAGCTATGGGTCTTATTTTGTTTATCTTTTGAATAATCAAGTATTTGTTTCATTGATATTTTGAATTTTTCTCTGAAGTCTTACTTTCATTTATTACTGCTCTTATCTTTACTCTTGCTTTCCATTTACTACCTTTATGTTTGATTTTTTTCTTGTGTGTCTAGCTCATTGAATTTTATCAGTAGTTTATTTACTTCAGGTCTTTCTGCTTTTTTGACATAGATATTGAGTGCTATAAACTTCCTTCTTAGTGGAGCTTTTGCTGAATCCCGTATGTTTCGGTATGCTGTATCACTATTGTTACTTGTTTCAAGCTGTATCTTAATTTTCTTGTTGATTTCTTTCTTGCTCCATTCATTGTTCAAAAATGAGATATTTAATTTCCATGTGTATCTACAGTATCGACAGTTTTCTTGTTACTGTTTTCCACCTTTACTTCATTGTGGTATGTAAAAGGTACTCAATACTATTTCATTTTTTTTTCCAGTTCTTTAAAACATACATTTTTAATTCCTGGAAACATCTTTTCTGGAAAATATTCCAAGTGCTACTGAGAAGAGTGTGGATTTTGCAGCAACTTAATGAATGTTGTGTATCCGTCTGTGAGCTCAGTTGTGTATACTACAATTTAACTATTTGTTACTAGAAGAATGTACACTGTGTGTTATAAGATAAATAGTACAAATATGAAAATACTGCACTAGACATAAACCATCTCCTGTTTCTTCATTTCTTTTATAAGTAGAGAAGGATGTGGATTCTAGGCTGCATTCCAACTATTTCATGCTATGTGACACTCAGTAATTATTTTTATTTATCTTTAAGGTTAACATTTTATAAATAGAAAATTATTTTGTAATATTTTCACATTAACTATGTACTTAAGTGTCATGACACTCACAATATAATATGCTCTTATTTTGTGAAAAAGAAAAAAAAACAGGAATCATTTTAATATATGTTCTCTCTTGTGCTAGTGTCATCCATGCCAGCCCTAAACACATTTTTTTTTTCCTAAACACATTTAACGGTCATGTTTGTTCATTGTAAATGTCTTTAACCTTTCTTTGAAAACCTTTGTTTCCGGAGCATAAAACCACCATAACAATCAAAGCTGGTAAAAGAAAATAAAGTAGGTTTATTATTAAAATTTTTAAAATACTGGCCCTGAAGCAAGGCCAAGAGATTGCTGTAGCTTCTGGTTTCAAACAGGAGCCTAAAGAGAATTCTTTCTGTGGTCTGTTGGCCATTTCAGAACTTTGGAAATGGAATGGTCAATTCATCAGAAAGAAATAGCAGGTGAGTATAGCAGACTTTAGGGGGGCTGCAGGGGAGAGACCCTGGTGCCTCGGGACGTGCATCATGGAGTTGACTCAGGGTGCCAGGAGAACAAGAAGCTCCTCCTCTCTCTGGGGGGCAGCTCTGAGTGTGAAGGAGAGAGACCCTGGCGCATCAGGACCTGCACCATGCGGTTGACTCAGGGTACAGAGAGAACAGGGGACTCCTCCCCTCTCTGGGGGATGGCTGAGAGTGTGGCAGACTTTCGGCAGCCTGAAGGAAAGAGACCCTGGCACATTGGGACCTTCACTGTCTGGTTGACTCGGGGTGCCAGGAGAACAAGGAACTCTTCCCATCTCTGGAGGGCGACTGTGGTCCTGCCTGCCTGTGCGCTGAGAATCAGACATCTCCTGTTGTCCTGTCCCCTATCCTGTGCCCCCCTCCCCCTCCCCCCTGCCTAGCAAATGGGAGCCAGTGAACTACACATCTTGTGAAAAGATTGGCTATGGTATTTAGTATGAGCTCTCCATATGCAAAGATAAGGACAACAATTTGGAAGAAAACGAGACAATATGACAGATAGTGAAGATCTCTGGTTGTCTAGCTTTGAAATTTATGCTTATGTCCCATTCTGTTCTGTTTTGTTGTGTTTAATTTTACTCCCTTTTAAAATACAATAAAAATTTTTAAAAAATAAAGCTGCATTCTTACTGTTATAATGCAAAGTATATAATTTTTAAATATATGAAAATTTCATAGTGCTCAAAATAATTACATGTACTTGAAAATATTTGTTGTATTTTATAAGTAGACAGAAGTAAATTTAAGTTTTTGGTTTAGGAAGAAAATGATTTTAGAAATCAAATAAATATTGTATATTATTTAAGCAAGATTAGTTATGCTACTAAAGTCATTTGAACTTCATGTTGCTTAAATTGTAATTTTACATATTCCTAGCTATCTAATTTAAATTATTTTTCTGTTTGTTATTCTGTTACTCTTGCTTTATCTAGCCAATACTGTACAATTTTCAAAGAGAATTAGGTAACAATTTGTTATGCCTGCACTCCTAGGTAATAGCTGTTTTTTGCTTATCTACTGAACAATTTGGAACTTGCATTTTGACAAATATGAGTCCCTTGATAAAACTAAAACTTCAGTTAAAAAGTCAGGTTTTTTCAGAAAGAAAACATCTTGATATCTCTAGGAGGACATGACAAAAACTGTCCAGTGTATTTATCCAAAAGTGGGCAGGATTCTGACGCCTCTCCTACCCAGGTTGTTAGTACTCTTCTGACTGCTGCTGGCTTGAAATGCTTCTCTGCCCCTTGTTATATCAGTGACCTTTGGTGAATACTTGTATCTTTGTATTTATTTTTTTTTATTTTCATTTGTCTGCATTTGTGGTAGATAATAATAAATGCATTCCTAATGGGGGATTGGCACATTTGCATACCGCCTGACCCCTTTTCCTTTCCTCCCCCTCCCTCCTGCCTCTCCATCTCCAGGAGCCCTCCTGTCCCCACAAAGTGCACAGCTGTGCATTTGTAGAGTGAGGTATTAACAGCATGTGACCCCACACTGTGAGTGGGACATGATGTTAGGCGATACACTGCCAGTGGACAGCCTGGGACTGCACTGTGGGACAGAGCCGAGGGAGGAGTCCATGAGCAGAGGAATCACCTCACTGAGCATCAGCTGCTAATAAAGGCTGCGCCTCTGTCACTGGTCTTACTTTAATCCTAAGAGATGTGGACATTGGAAATAACAGGCGTAGGATGGTGGAACTCATTGTTTGGCATGAGGTAAAATAATCTAAAGAAGCTTCTTGGGCTACAGAAGGATGCATACCTATAATCCCAGTTACCCAGAAGGCTGAGGCAGAAGAATCTCAAATTCCAGGTCAGTCTGGAAACTTAGCAAAACTCTCTATGAGATAGGGCTGGAGATATAGTGCCTCCTGGGTTCAATACCACTATTAAAAATTTTTTTTTCCTGGGTGGTGACTTTGAACAAACATGCAAAATTTGTCAGAAAGAGGATGTACCTCAGGAACGTTTTGAGGAGGAAAGAGAAAGCCTGACAGCCCCAGGAGCATCAGGAAAAAGTGAAGGAAAAACTAAAGAATTTGTCTTCTTATTAGTGTCAATATTTTCAAAAACACAGAGTGGGGGGTGATGGCGGTGTTGAGCCGGGCTGATGGCGGTGCCTTCCGCTCTGCAGACTGGGCGCGGACTTCCTTTTCAGACTCCTGGCACACGCATGTGCAGGGAATGCGAGTCGCTGGGCCTTGGGGCTGCACAGCACGCGGCCTGGCTGAGGCGGTGAGAGTCTCTGGCTTTGTGAGCAGAATCAGGGCCACTGGAGGAGGATTGCAATAGTTCCACCTAAGCCGCCCGTGGCAGGCCAGGTCGGGCTCTAGCTGCTTACTCCTTTGGTTCTAGCCCCTTTTGGGATTGAGAGGCAGGTACCCAATAGCTCCTTAGAAATGCCTGTGTCAGTCCACAGGGAGCTCTGGTGATGAGGTCTGGTGACCTGTGTTATCTGCCCATTTATCTCTTCTATCTAGGTATAAATGTGTTTGTGTTGGTAATTTGAAATTGAAATATTTGTTATAAAAGTTATTTTCACCTAAAATTAACATTTGATTAATGAATACTTCTGTTAAATTTAACATTAATAGTTACTGTATGTGTAAATTACTTTGTTAAATTCATAATTAATATTGTTGCCAGAGAAACTGCACTTGATGTGTTAAAAACTCATTTCACAGGCGTGGTGGCACATGCCTGCAAGTCAAGCTACTCAGAGGCTGAGGCAGGAGAATCACAAGTGCCAGCCGGTGCATTTTAGACTCGTATTTCAAAAATAAATTAAACATAAAAGGCTGCACTTAGTAATGCACTTAGTAATACAATGCACTTAGTAATACAATGCTTACCTGGAAGGCATGAGGCCCTGGGTTCAGTCCCCAGTTCTGCCAAACAGTATATTAAATAATAAAAAATGGGAATAACACAATTTAGAAAAAGACATTTCAGATTCTGGATATTGCATCATGTTTTTGTTGTTATTGTTTTTCCCATCTTCAACTACTTCTATTAAGGGGTGAATTTAATTTTAATTTGAATGATCCAACTTATTTTAATAAGTCCATTGACTTTGAAACTAAACGATACCTCTTTAAATGAAAACAATTAAGTTTTAAGATGTAAGATTTGGACTCCCCACAAGCTTTTCTTTTGTTGCTCCCCGGTGGTGCCTGTAGCTAAAACCCTGTTCCATCATTATTGCGCTCATTTTTTTACCTTTGTTCACATCTCTTCATCTGTAATGGTTTGTTAGTATTCATTAACTGTTTCATTTGTCCCTTTCAATTACTTCCTTCTATAATATGTTATGAATATTTAATTATAGCTATTCATTAAGTAAGATAATAATAACTACCACCCTTTATTATGTGCTTATTATGGGCTGAGCACACCATTAATAAATTTGTGTGTATAATCTAGTTTAATCCTCACTACTCTCTGTGAAGAATTTCTAAACATGTGGAAATCGAGTCCTTTAAAGCGTAAGAATATTAACCATGACCTTCAAACTAGCAAGATATAAAACTGGTATATGAAGCTAGTTGGAGTGCTGTAGAAATTTTATCCTGTACTGCCTCGTTTTATATAATAATAGTGCAACAATAGTAATAACTTAGATAAAATTGATTTAGCTATGATTTCAAATTGTACTAAACATAATTTTTATAGTCTAACAAAAAGGGTATGTAAGCAAGAAAGAAGATCTTGGTTTTACTTTAATTCAAACAGGAAGAATGTGAAATGAATCTGATTTGTATTTTAAAAGCATAACAGTTTAGTAAAAATGGGTTTTGGTTGGACTAGGGTGCACACAGGAAAGTAGGTGGGCAATTGCTACATTGGACAAGAAAGATGTGGTGGTTTGAACTAGAAGACAAACTCTGGGGCAGGGGGAGAGAGAGAGAAATACAAGGCTTTATAGTCTATTGGGATAATCAAAACCACAGAATTCAGAATTCACTGAGAGACATGATACAGTCAGTGAAGAACAACCAGAAGTTAACTCCTGGAACTGGGGCAAGATAACTGCTGTCAGGTGGAGCTGCACGGCAAGCTTTAGGTTAGGTGCTTTGCAGACATCCATGTGGACACAGCAGGAGAGAAATCCTTACGCAGGGAGAAGTCAGTACCTAGGTTCTAGTCAAAAGCATTCACTGAATGGAGCTTTCATTTGCTTATTTAATGTTGATCTCTCTTAAGACATCTCTCTTTCCTGATTAGTAAATATATCCCTCAGTCTGTTTCTAGGTCATTTAAAATCTGTGCTACCCTTAAAAATTTTTTAATAATTTCAGATTTGTTGTTCACATTTTCTCATAATAATTTGAGGATTTATGATAAACACAATGTAAATAATATACTAAAATAGCTATAATCATAAAGCGATAACATGGAATAAGCACTTAGTATTTGTCAGCAGTTGCTACAAGAGGTCTGTTATCAAATGTATCTATTAAAACTATTCTAAAAAGTACTAGCCGTAGATATAAGAACAAATATGCTAGCCAAGAATATCAGTATCACTGTATTGAACTCTGTGTGAAATATAGTTTTGTGTAATATATTTGGAATAAGTATTGTGGTCAAATAAAACAAAAATTCCAGTTATTCAAGGGAGGCAAGTGCTGTGCAGGTAGTATGTTAGGAATTTGATGCATTCTCTATTATTTGGGAAGCCATGAATTACATAACTTACATATATGTCATTAATTTTAACATGCTTATTTTTTATGATTCTACATTTCTGGAATTGGCACATGTATCATAACGTGAAAAACCTAACGGTAGTCATGATGCAGTTGTCCTTACCTGCCTTGAGCTTCAACATTTCCAAATTTATTTATTTTAGAAGAAAGCCAAGAGGACAGTGATGGTACTTTTTTTGTTAATTTGTGTGAGAAATGCTAATTCCTCCATGTTCCTGATGGCTCAGGCCGAGTCTGGGAGGTGTGGGGTAAGCCGAGCTGATGACGCTGTCTGCAGCACGCGCTTGCTCACTGTCTCTGTAGTGTGCCCACGTTACGGTGCCCACCCTGAGGAGTGTCTTAGTCTGGTGCACACCGTGGAACTGGGTCCTCATTTTGGCCAGTGAGGAGTGATTGGGCACGGTGTGAGCAGGGTCTTGAAGGAGCTTGTTCTCTTGAACATTATGTTATGAAGTTAGCATTTCTGGAGGAGACACAGGGAAAGATGCGGCACTTGGCCAAAAGTGACTACTGCCAGCTAATAGCCAGTCACCTACCAGACACACAGGTGCGTTTAGTCACCCTCAGCAAAGCCATGTGGCCACCTCCCAGATGATGACAGATGCAGAACAATGGTGCTTATCAGTTTATGCCACTGAGTTTTGAGCAGTTTGTAACTCAGGAAAAGCTAACTTGATATTTATGGCATAAAACAGAGAGCAGTGACTGAAATGACTTGACATTCACTACTTGTGCTTGCCAGATTGGCGCTTGTACCACTGAGCTAAATCCACAACCCAATCATTAGATTTTTTTTTGTTGTTGTTGTTTTGTTTTGTTTTGTTTTTTGAGACAGGGTCCACTTATGTAGTCCAGGCTGGCCTTGAACTCGCTATGTAGCTGAGAGTGGTTTTGAACTAGTGGAATGATCCTCCTGCCTCAGCCTCCAAAGTGCTGGGATTACAGACCTGTGCCATCACGCCTGGCTGAAAAACTGTTAGGTAAAATGAATTCCCTGTTTCATGGAGTGTTTACCATTGGTTGAATGCCATTAAGCCAAAGGCTTTTGTGTTTTACTTTCGTGAGTATCATGTCAATGCTTTGTCCTGTTAATTTTTAGAGTAACAGTCGTGGTGGTAAGTAGTGCAGACTGTGTCAGCATTGCAAGAGGGATTACAGAACTATTTCTACCCACTTCATTCCACGTTCTAGGTGGTCCTTAAGTCCAGCATCTTTGATTCTGAACAGATGGGAACACCCTGCTCAGATCAATTCTAGTAACTTCATACAGCTGGTTGAGCAGTATCAGAATGCTACTGTCATTGCATGCCTGCTGATTAGTTAATAATGAGCTTTTGGTTAGAGACCAAAAAGACTAAAGAGAGCCAATAAGCGACCATGCCTGAGAGGAAGACCTGAAGGAGAGGGCCAGGTGTGTTCATGTGGAGTGTGAGAATTGGAGTGCTGAGGCCTCGGTTTTCTTGGCTGATAGGTTTCGCTTCCTTGGTTTTAAAAGGTGAATTTCAAGATAGCTAGCATTTTGGAAATTCACAGTGAAAATTTAATAAAACTCATGAATTAATATTATAATGAGAATTCTTAAAAATCATCTTTGGCCTTTGTCATATGTTTCTGTGCTTTGTTGCTTTAAAATTATCCATTGTAATCACATACAGTTATCTGATAAATTTTTTCATACAATGCTTTCAATTTGTGTAAGTCCCATTTTCAACCATATTTGAAATAATGCTTTAATTTTCAGTAAGGATTTGAAGTATTTTTATAAGAAATCTACGGATTGTTAAATTTGACGTTAATTACGTAAAAGTTCACCCTATATTTTTGTACTCTATTTTAATGTACTACTTTTGAAGAAAAATTATGGGGAGCCAAAGTGTACAGAAAGACAGGCAAAGGGATGTCAGTTTATGGATTGCTGTCACTTGGTCTCGGCCCTTCCCTCTGGTCCTACACTGTCCCTTACCAGTTCTTCCAAAGCACTGTCCAGCGTCTCATTAAGCCTTGTCCAACAATCTGTGTACTTTGGCTTTTTAATCACCTAGATGCCTGTCCATTTTATTACTTACAGGCACTGTTATATGGCAGTTTCCTTGTTATATTTTTATTTTGGCACTCAATTATTTCATATAATTTTAAAAATAAAGCTATAATGCTTAGATGACAAAGTGATACTTTAAAATTGTACATTCTATAACAACTGACCTCAAACAAGAAGCTATATTTGATGTGTCAGAGATGGGGAGGGAAGAGATTCCTTATTTCAGGATTTGGTGCCATGTGGTCAGCAGCTGTTAGTCTGCACTTTCATTCGAGGCCTGCTATTTATGTTTTCCCAAGTTGAGATTAATAATAATGATGACAACATCAATAATAGCTACCATTTTTCATGCTTATTCTACTCCAGAAGCTGCACTGGCATAATTGTATAGGTCTCATCCTTTAATCCTTACGGGGGAGTGGCAGGGGGAACCATTGCCCTGAGTCCTAGATAAGGAATCTGAGGATTAAGGAGCTTGTTAAATGTCAATTTTTAAGTACCAGGTGACAGATCTGGGGCTTAAAATCACATGTGTTGAATTTAAAAATTTGTGTTTGTCACCCACTGTCATTCCATCAAGAGATCTCCTTTTCTGATACAAATTTTGATGGACAAGATTGGCAATATGTGACTTTACTTTGGAAAATTTAACTTTTCCAGTGATTATGACATGACAGATCACTGTCATTTATAGCTTTGGGGCTTTGTTTTGTGTGAGTCAGTGACATGGTTGTCCCTGTTGTGTGTCAGGCAGGAGGCACAGCTTCTGACTCTGGAGGAAAGGAACATTCAGGGAAACACTCCATCCAATGTGCGCTTTTTGTGTGTGTGACACTGGGTATTGAACTCATGACCACATGCTCATTATGTTTGCTTGCAATTTGTGATGCTCCCAACTCAACATTAGGAATAGTTAAAATTTAGAGATTCATACTAAAGCGATTGATAATCATCACAGTTGACTATCAAGTACTACTCTAAATGCTGCCAAATTTCAAAGAGATACTGCTAGTGCTGCCCTCTTCCAATAATGAAATTAATACTAAGTTCTTCAAGTCACATGAGTAGAAAAAAAGGGTTTTTATTTACTTAGGACTTTAAAAAATTCCTTTTGAGTGGCAAACTCTGAGGCGTTTTTTAATACCCACCTGCAAATCTGTGTTGTGTTTGTTTATGTGGCCCTAAATGCAAACATCATTTTGTCGCAAATGAGAACTTTTGTATGAAACAACTGATAAAATTGCAGAATACTTCAGTCAGAATGTGAGTTTTTCTGCCTTTTAATGTGAGGAGCTTCATTATCTGCATATCAACAATGCTGAGTACTTTTTAACATGATATTAGGAATTAATGTGTGTCTGGTATTTTCTTTGATTTTGCAGGTTCTCTCTCCTGGGCTATAATATCTTTTTACAATAGAGATAGCACAACATATATATTCTCATGTAATTTTTTGTTCTGAATACAATATGCCTTTAAAATATGGCATAGGAATGAAGACATCAAGCAGAAGGCTTTGCTGTTTATTTTGATAGATAACATTAAAAGTTCAACTTAAGCAAAAACTTCCCCATGGTCCCTGCATCTGTATTTCAGCCGCTGAACTTCTCATGATGAATTTTATTTTCCCTAGAGAGTGGAGGGGGTGGTGTGCACTTGTTCCTTGTTAACATACATGCATGGCTTACTGTTAGTTCTACGTTAAGGTTAGCTTTCTCCTTTTGAGAGATAATGACTAATTCAACAAATTAAACTCGCACAAGAATTTAGCATGAATAAAATATGATCTGTGCCATCAACAAGTCAGGCAGACAAGGAAATTCATGTGTTTGTTCTAAAAAATGGGCAAGGCATATTCATGTTGTGGCAAAAATTTCTAGATGTAAACAACAGAGTAGTTTTCCTTCTAGTACTGTGAATAATGGTGGCAGCATAAAGTGGTCCTCCCATAAATATCAGTGATCAAAGCTAGGTGAAATGTTTAATCAAAAACATGTTAGAAGGTACTGGAAAGTATGTAACAGCAGAAGCTGGAAGAGAATTCTTTAAAACTGTAAGTGTACGAGAAACGAGTTGTGTTCATAACTTTCTTATCTGAGGAGGATTCCTGGCTCCAGTGGTTGTGATACTAAAAAGTAGACAGGTTGATCAAAGGAGCGGAAGCTGCTCTGTCTTACATTACTAAGGGTATGCATGTAACTTTTCTTTTGGTTAATACTTTCTGTCATAACCTGTCATTTTTTTTACTTTCATTATTATTGTATTTTGTTTTATTTCAGTTTCTTATTATGATACAAAACTGGGTGTTTTAAAGATCAGTCCAACAACTCCTGTCTCTTAATTTGGGGCTTAATACCATTTATGCTTATGGATATGTTTCGTGTTTCTATCATTATTATTAAATATGTTGATTTGTAACAGGTTTTATTACAGGTTTTATAATTTTTCTCTTTAAATTAATTAGAAAACTTTATTACTGAATTTTCCATATGTGTATGCATTTATATATATACACATACTGTGATTACACACACACACACACACACACACACACACATATTTAGAGAGAGAGAGAGAAACAGAGACAGAGAGAAAGAAAGGCTATTTAAATATTTATTCTTTACATTTCTTTGTGCCTTACATTGCCCTGTCTTACACTAGACCCTGCATGTGTAATCAGTTGTTCTTCTGCAGTTTCTTTCCTGCGTATCTAGAGTAGATGTCTCTCCTTTTTCTTGAGTATGAGGGAACATTTCTCGCCACTGGAAGGTATCATTGCATGTGTGCCGGATAATCTTATTCTATACTCCATTTCTTTTCATCTGCCATCAGATTTGCATCTGTTACTGCTGTGTTGCTGTTGGGATAATTATTTTAACATCTGTTTATGTCTTAAACTGGTATCATCTTAAATTGGTGTGCTTATTAAATTTTAAAATTAACTAGTTATTTTTAATTTCCAAAAGTTTTTTTTTACTTTTAAATCTTTTATCATTATTTATTTTTATTTCATATGTAGTTTATTTTCACATTTTCATTTATAAATGTATAAATATATAGTTTTTTGTTTATTTACAGTTTCAAAATACAACAACTTTAGTTTCTGTGTGCATTTATCTTTTTTCAAACTCTTAATAGTTTACCTCTAAAATGTTACTAATATTAAGTCAAATTTAATTTTGCCCTTAAATATTTTCCTTTTTACTAATAAGCCTATGAATTTATTGAAAATTATGTTGTAATTTTAATAAAGTCAGTTCATATTTTAGGAGATAGCTCTTCAAAATATTTAATCATTCATACTGCTAAAACACACTGTAATATTTTATTTCCTTATATTATGAATGAACCTTAATATTTTCTTTTAATATATTAGGGAATATTGCACTGACTTCAAAAGAATTATGATACTAATGCAAATAGTAGTAAAAATGATAAGGTTAATAACAATGTCTTTGCATAGCAGTTATATTTGCACATGTACCTGATTCTCTTGAAGTAGTTCTTTTGCAAATAAAGTATTACTTTGTTGACTAGAAAGAAGAGTGGATTGAAACACCACTTAAAAATATTTGCATCCATAACACTATTGATTAATGACATTAATGTCATATTTGTTCAGTAAGAACACTAAAACTTGTGATCAGATTTTTAACTTAAAACTTAAGCCCAAAAATGTAGCTTTTGCCTTTAAATAAAGGGAAAATGGATAGCTGGGGGTATAGTTCAGTGGCACAGCACCTGCCGGGCAAGTGAGATGTCCTGAGTTTGATTCCAGCATTAAAAATAAACAAATAAATGAAAAATAAAAAGGAAAGGCCAAAATTCTCATGAAATTAAATTAACTCTCATTTCAGTTTAACATGGGGTAGATTTTAATGGTAAATGATTTTTTTGTGCAATACAAAATTCTATGCACAGAATTCTATATGTTATGAGTTTTATTGAGTGAGTTGAAAGTAACCTACTTTATCTGGTTTATCTTTATTCATAACTTTATCTTTATTCATAACAATTCTATTTTGGTGATGTTGATTGAAGACAAATCATGTAAGACAATGTCTTAAGAATAATTATGCATATATTCTACTGACAGAAAATGTAGTTATATGTTTTACTAGTGATAAATAATATGACAATTGACAGATTATTATAAATAGAGGTTCAGTGAAAATGGTCATTGACTCTTGTATTGATTATTTATTTTAAGCGAAACCTCTGAGTTTTGCTTAAAATAAATGTCTACTGCTATAGTCAAGAAATTTGAATATCATTTCATTATGGCATGGTGGGAAAAAGGGGAATAGGACTAATGATATGAATATAAATGTTATATCCAGTATTCATAAATTTAAATGTTAACTAGAAGTTATCAAAATGCTTAATTATTTTTATTAAGAGATTACATCTGGAAAAATTAATCTCAAGTGGAATTTTAGGTTAAAGCAGTATGCAATTCTTTCTATAATCAAAGTAAATAAAGATCTAAACTCCAAAGTATTAAAATGTTAAGAGGAAAAAGACCAGTGAACTAATAAAGGTTACACTAATTTTCTTGATTCTTATATTTTTCTATATAGGGAAATTTCTTTCTTCAGGTGACTTTGTTGTTATTCCTTTTGTGTATTATTACAGTTGACAACCTAAAAACAATAATTTCAAATATATTTGAAAGAACCCACAACTTGAAGGCAGTGTTACTAACATAAAGACTCTGTCCTTAATTAAAGCTATGCCTGTATTCAAAGAAAATGGTTTCTATTACATGTGTGACTACAATGCCATTGTAGAAGAAGGATGTCCACTAGATAAGTCTTCTGTGATCACAGATATTTATATTACAGTTTTGTCATGTTTATTGGATCATTGAAATTTTAAAATTTTAGTAATTTTATATTGCTTAATTATATAATTTAAATATTAAGACACCCTTTAAAAATAAAAGTTGTAATATTTAACAGTTAAAACATGTTTACATAAGAGTAATTATTTTATAACTTATTATGTAATAATTGCTATAGAGCATAAATGATTAAAAATATTTTGATTAAGTGTATTTGAAAATATATTTCCAACAGAAGTTTTCCAGTGCCAACTGATTAGAAAATATATAATAGAGGGAAAATTCTAGTTGCTATTTGACTGTTAGTGGTAGTATTAATAATATATGAAGGAAAGTCCTCACATCCATTACTTTACACATGATCCAGCTTTAAAAATAGAAACTTTTGGAGATTCATGTAGGAAAAATCAAGTCTTTTTGTGAGACTTAAAAATAATTGCTGTGCTGATTAAGCTTCTTAATCCCCATAAGGGAAGCTTGACACAGAAACAGAGTGGTCGGAGTAGCAGTCCCTTCCTGACTGATTGCCCAGGGCAGAGAGCAAGCACCTTGGTCCTCTGTGCTTCATTGAGAGCAAGTACACTGTCACAACCTACTAAGATTTAATTTTCCCTTTGATCTGCTTTGTAAGTTTACTTGCTTCTTTCAAATAATTCCTCAAATAACCTTCTTTCAGCAAAAGCGCTTTAAGATAATCCACCTCGCACCTACTTATGAAACGTATGAGTGGGAGTTAGCACAAAGAATCGAATGAAGCGCTCTTCAGGCTTGTTCACCACATGTGTGCACAAATGCTGTTGGTGGTATTTCCTCGTCCTGATACTCAGCACACTCAAAAAGTGATGGCAGCCACATCCAGGATGGCTTGACTCACCAGCTGTGAATAACCTACTGTTATTCAAACCCTGGTCCCAGCTCCTGCCGCTGAAACTTACTTTGCTGTTACTGTTACAAGAGGTCCCCAGCTTACGAACATTTGAGTTGTCAACTTTCACAGATACAAGTGGACCTGGCATTAGGAGCATTTGCAGATCTGAACAAATCACCTACATAGCTCCATCTGCTGGGCGCTGTCAGAGTGCTGCTGTGAGCTCACTGTGCATTAAGACAATATACAGTGGTGCAGTGCTCTGTCGGAGCCCAGGGTATCCAGGAGCAGGATGAGAAGCAGTGGCGATGTGGAGGGGACTGCTAGGAAGCACACAGCAATGTACTTTATATATTGGTGTCAGAGGGGTGTAAGACTCACTTTATTGGACTTCAGAATGAATCTGACTTAGGATTCTTCTCCCAAAATGGAAGTCATTTGTAAGTCAGGGACATCCTAAGTTTTGATTTACATTTTTATCCCCTCTCCACCAGGTGCTGTCAAGTCAGCAGCTTATCTACTGCTGTTCTGATAAGTATTTTTTTTAAATATTTTTATTTTTTAATATATTCAATGATTTTTAGCACAGTATTACAATAAGAAGAGCCTCAATATGTAGAAACACAAACAATTGTTAAGTCTTCAATTTTGTGTCATCAACCTACTAAGATTTCCTTAGCAGTCCTCCATTCTTAGAAAATACTGGTGTATGGCTACTGTGCTTGGTAAAACACTGGGTATACTGATGATCTTAAAGGTTAGAACAGAGGTTGTTGACCCACCAACACCACTGATTGGGCTAAAAGCTATTTTACAGGCTCTTCAAGGACTTTGTTCTGAAGATGCTCAGCTGTTTTTAGTTTCACTAGACATTTAAGTTTCACTAGACATGCTCTTCTTTAGTATGGTGACCGAAACATAAAATGCGACTCTACCGATTTAGATGAAACACCCACTGCTACAGCCCACTCATCAAAGTTACCCACAGGAAACCAAGAATTGAGAAACGAATAACCCTTTATTTAGGGCTGCAAGATCAACAGCAAAATTTGGTGGTGGGCTGCTAACCCCAATCCTTTGTTCCCTTTTCTCTTTGTACCCACATGCAAATTCACAAGGTCACAGGATGGCTATGTCATTACTTTGGAATGTTACAATAGCTTCTTACACATCTGGTTAATTGGCACACAGAAGGTGGACATCAGGCAGTTTGTTCTCTTTGAGATAGAACCATTCATTCCCCTTTCTGTAGTGTTTATGGCCAATTAAGGGAGAGGAGAAGGCCTTTTGGGGATTTGGCCAAAGTAGACTTGCTGTTTAAAGTCTAACTGCTAGCTAGGCAGCTAAGCTATAATTTATAGGCCATAAAATAAGTGAAATTTTGAAGACTAGGGTGGGGGTTTCAAAAAGAAAAGGGCAAGAAAAAAAAGCAAGTAGGGGGGTGACAAATGCCCTCACGCAGAAAGACTGTCTCCCACACCCCCTGCATTAGTTCTTGAGAGTGAGTGTTTGCTGTCATGCAAGGTACACTGGGTATTACTTTTGCACTGTGTCACTGTTGATAATTTTTCTTTTGATTAGTATGTATGTCAATTGGATATATTGCTATAGAATTTTAGTGTGGTTTAACCATCATCCTTTTTCATAATACCCAGGTTTGTTTTTATTTTGCTATTAAAGGTCCATAGTTTTCTAATTTTGAATCATTTAAATATACCTAAACCCATGCCTACCACTTACAGGACAGTGACTGAATCTTAAAAATCTGTGGCTATTTGATTTGATACCTTTTTCTCCCTTTGCTATCATTCCACTGAACAATATCAAGTTTGCATAAACTAGTTTATGCAAATATACCTAATCATTTAAATATCATTTAAATCATTTAAATATACCTAAACCCATGCCTACCACTTACAGGACAGTGACTGAATCTTAAAAATCTGTGGCTATTTGATTTGATACCTTTTCCTCCCTTTGCTATCATTCCACTGAACAATATCAAGTTTGCATAAACTAGTTTAATTCTAGATCTCACTGTTGCTTACTTTCTTAACAATGCAGAGATGGCAAGTTTTCTGTGAGAAGCTCAGCTGGAGGTTATACATTCAGGGCTGAAGCAAGGCCAGCTCAGAGAACAGGGAGTGCCAGAGGCAAGCCATATGAACAAGCTGTTGGGACTACATCAAAGCCAGTCCAGCAGGTGTCTGGCCTTGGTGTTCCCCCTGTTAGCTGCAGCTGATAGTTCTGAGAATGTTTTGCTTTCCGTGTTCTCAGCAAAATGGTGAGACCTTGCACTTTTGGCCCTGCCACGTTCTTCTCCCCTTTTTTCTGTGTATAGATTAACACACAGACTGCACTGGGCTGTTGCTGCCTCTCCATAAGAGATCAGGCCCTACCTGGTCCCCACTTTCTTTTTAGTAAGTATCTAGCTTTTTCCTAATCTCCAGTCACCCCATCAGGACCCTGCTGCCTGTACAGGTCCCAGCAGTTTCTCATTTACATTTCAGTGTAATCAACTGGGTGAGGCCCTGTGCTGGGAAGTGTTCTAAGGTTGCGTTATAGTCAAGCAGGAAAAAAATTGAGATTAGTGGTTATTTATCTTATTAACACTTAAATCTCTTTCATCTTCTGAACTGTCATTAGAAATTAAATTTATCTATAGTAGTTCTTGGCTTGTAATTTGACAAAGCTAAGACCTATATTTTAAAAACAAAGGTGTGGATATTTTTCTTATCTTCCATTTTTTGCTATAGAAATGAAAATACCAGTCAAATTTTCACACATACTAAACATTATGGACATTTGGTTACTTTGCTTGTAATTTGACTCAGGGTTACGTGTCTCAGAATTTAATCTTTGATAGACAATCTCTGCCATTTTGAAAACATGGCACAGATATTTTTCCTGTTTTAAAAGTCTTAGTTTTATGTGTTTCTTTCTATAAAACTGAACTTTTAATGTAGGTTTAAGGCACACACTTAGGATCTCAGCCAGTGAGCAGACTGAATTTGGAGGAGTACAAGTTGAGGCCAGCCTCAGCAACATAGGGAGACAAAAAAAAGAGTGTAGATTCTAGTTGAAAAGCTCATTTTTCAGAATTTGCTACAAATATGACACATTTTCTATAAAAGCTATGAGGTCAAAGATGCATTGATTTCTTTAAAAATACTCTAAAATATTAATTTACACAGAAGCTATACCACACAGTGTTTACGTAGTGCTGAAAACAGTACTCACTAAACCATCAATTGTATGTTGTTTCTTTTAGTGATTATTAATAACTGATGCTTTTCTATGTATTTTGATTCTTTCTCCTAGCTTTTATTTGCCTTTGCCTCTATTAAAACTTAGATTACTTCTGCCATTCATGTGTGCCAGCCATTATTTTATTCTTTATTTATTAGCCTGTTTCACTATTATCATTTATGTATCTTTGTTATTGATGGTAAAATAACTTGCTTAATATCCTTTGACTTAAACCATAATATAAAAATCTAACTTTATCTCTACATTGAATCATAACACAGTACTCTAAATATATTGTTTTATTACTACAAAGTTTTTATCAAATAAACACAGTCAATTTGATGGAAAGGATAAAATCTCTAAAAACAAAATATATCTTTCTATGATTTAACAGCTCTCTGTTTTTAAAAAATTAATTTACATTACATTCATTTTAACTACTACATAAAATTTACGTTTATACTTATTTGTAGAATACAATATACTGCTTCAGCACATGCACACATTGTAAAATGTTTAAATCAAGTTGAATGTATCTCCTCAAACATTTGTCATTTCTTTAGCTAAGTATGTTCAAAATTCCTCTAGCTATTTGAAATGCACGCTACATTATTGTTATCTATAGGCATTGCATAGCATATCCGAAACTCTTGTTCCTGAGCAACAAGTTAGTACACATAGATAACTTTCCCTCCCCCTTCTCTCTTCCCTGCTCCATCCAGCCTGAGATACCCCCTCCCATTCTACTCTCAAATTCTGTGAGATCCACGTTTTCAGATTTACATATGTGTGAAATCATGTGGTAACTGACTCTGTGCCTGGCTTGTTTCACTGGCGAAATATGTCCACGCAGGCTGTTGCAAGTTCCTTTTCCATGGCTGAGTGGTATTCCACAATGAGTGTGTATCATGTTTTCTTCTGTAGCCAGTTTTCCCTTTCTATCCATTGTGAATTGTGCTGTCATGAAGAAGGGCGTGCAGACAACTCTGACACAGTAGTATCATTTCCTTTGGACACATACCTAGTAGTGAGATTGCTGGATCTTATAGTAATTCTTTTTGTAATTTTTTGAGAAGCTTCCATACTATTAATTTTTAAATGATTTTAAAATGCTGTGTGTTTTAGAATTACCAAAACTCTCCTAGAATAATGATATATTATCTAACTTAAACTGATTGAAATGAATGTAATCTTGAAAATGTTAGAAATATTTATAATTTTTTTGCACTGTATAAAACAGTTTGAGACTTTAGGAAGTTCATTCCTTTGAATTCACAAAAGCAGCATGTGCCTTGGTATAGAAACGAAAGGACAATGCTGAAAATGTCTTTAAAAATTATGCATCATTTTTGTTCCTGATAAGAATGCTTGATCGCATATGAATTTTTAGATACTATTCCACGTGGAACAATATACATATCAATTTCAGAAGGTATGTAGATTTAGAATTTCTTCAATGGAATTGTCCCTTTGCTAATAAAAGGACAGGTGCACGTATTGCTGCAAAGTACTTCAGGAGTCACTTGAGAAAGCTTTCATCTGGACTGGAGTCAGTGATCACATGTCATGGAAAATTGAACTGTGGGAACTGGTGATCAGACATTTCTTGCAATATAAATGATTCAAGTCACTTTCCAGGTTCACTTGTAATGTCAGTGGGGTATTTTGAATTCCTAAAGTAGTTCAGTACTTTCAAATCCATCTTTAATTTTCCTTAGTATAACAAAGAATTTTAGTAGGCATGTAAATGCATAATAGTAAGAAGTTCAAAACAAAGTAAATGAGAAAATGTAAATAAAAAGCAATAAAGTTTTGAACTATAGTTAACCTTAACATATAATTCTAACACATGTACATGTGGATGTGTGTTATGCTGAGTTATACACATGTGAACACACAGTTGTGTATGAGTTAGAGTTGAATATTGGTCACTGCAGTGGTCAGAAGGAGACGAAAGCTGTGTCTCATCTGGCCTTGCAGATCAATTCAAGTGCAGTAGTCAATTACAGAGTGTGTATCCATTTTGTGAGGCCCTGGGCTCACCCTCTATCCCCAATTAAAAATACATACCAAAAAGGAAGACCAAAGCAATGTGTTCTGGAACTTATATGTATGTTTTAATTTAAGACTATGATTTTGAAACAGAAAGAGCAATAAATAAATTTATTTTTCATTGTGGGATATCCGATCAAACTTGGGTTTTTCATAAGCTAGAGAAGAAATGAAACATTTCAATACAAAAACATGAACCCCGTGACTCCAAAACAAGTCTTAGTTGTTTGTTAAAGGGAGTTGAATGCTTTCCAGAAACTCTGGAGTAGAATTTTTCAGGAGTGTAGGAAACATCACCTTAGTGCATTGTGGATAAACTTTTGTCAGTAAAGGATGATTACAAGATGGCTGAGATACTTGTTCAGTAAATTAAACCAATTGCTTTTCACTCCTTAAATTGTCTAAATGAGACTGCTTTAAGGATGTTTTATCTCACTGATAGTCTTTCAGAATATTTTGACATTTTCAATATCTCCATTCAGGTTTTGAATTTAAATATATTGAAAAGAAAATTACTCATTTCAAATACTGTACACACAATAATTAAACTATTTAGTTTATTGTTATAATTCAATTTTAAAATTATCTCTTTCTTCAAATGCTTGAGTTACTTTGACAGACTTGAGTAAAACAACTCTGTTGATTCTGGTTGACTTGGGGTTTGGGCACCTTTGCCAGAGGATCTTTCTTTCTTTCTTTCTTTCTTTCTTTCTTTCTTTCTTTCTTTCTTTCTTTCTTTCTTTCATTTTAAGGTGAATAAAACAAAACAAAACAGAGCAAAGCAGATAAGAACAAAACAATGCAGTCAACACAGGATTTCAAAACAAACAAAGTTGTTGTTTTGCATAGTTATCTTTAAAAGAGTTACTCAGATTACCAGGTATAAACATGCAAAATTTATCTAATCCGATGAATGTTAACTGTTTTGTTAGAAGAACTAATAAAATTAGTACCACAATCATCTTGGCTATCTTAAGTGTATGTATACACATTTATATCTTTTTTCTTTTCCCTTTCATTTCTCCTTTTCCATATTTTTTTCATCTTTGAGCAGTTTCTTACTCTTTCACATTATTTATTGAAGGTTTTGAATCTTATTTATTGTTTCAGTTTCTTATGCTAGGGAGACGATATTTACACATGTGAGTTTGATTTATTTCATGTATGAGTATGGTCTCAAGTTGCATCCATTTATGTAAAAAAGCCTCAATTTGATCCTTCTTTATAGCTGAGTAGTACTCCAATGTATAAAAATACCACATCCTTTTAATCCATCCCTCAGTTGATAGGCATTTAGATTGTTTCCAATATTTGGCTATTACAAGCTGTGAAATAAACATGGGCGCACATATATCACTATGGTATGGTGTTTTCAGTTCTTCTGGGAATATTCCCAGAAGTGGAATCACTAGGTCAAATGGGGCTTCCAATCCCTGCTTTTTGAGGAACCTCTAGACTGATTTCCACAGTGGTTGCACCAGTCTACACTCCCACCAACAGTGCAGAAGAGTTCCTTTCTCCCCACAGTGCCTCTAGCATTTGTTATTTGTGGTTTTCTTGATCCTGGCTATTCTTTCTGGAGTTAGATAGAATCTTTATGTGGTTTTAATATGCATTTCTCTAATGACCACTGAAACTGAACGTTTTTTCATGTATTTATTTGCCATTTGGATTTCTTCAGCTGAGAACTGTGTATTCATTTCAGGTGCCCATTTTTGGTATCGGTCTTTGAATTTCAGGGGTCTGATTTTTTTTTTAATTCTTTGTATGTTCTAAACAGAAGTCCTTTGTCTGAGGGACAGTATACTAACAATTTTTCCCAATTTGTGAGTTTTCTTTTTACTCTGTTGGAGATTTCTTTTGGCATACAAAGCTTTTTAGTAAGAAGAAATACTAGTTAGTGATTCTCAGATGTATTTCCCATGCAGCTTGATTTTAGTTCATGAATTCTCTACCTACCCCTATGTCATCAAGATTTCTACCTACTTTGTCTTCCAGAAGATTGTTTCTGTTTTAATATTTAGATCTTTGATCCATTTTGACTTTAATTTAGTACATGGTGGTAGGCATGGATCTAGTTTTAGTTCTTGGCATATGGAGAACCAGTCTTTCCAGCACCATTTATTAAAGAGACTATCATTCTTCCAGTGAACATGTTTGGTCCCTTTATCAAAGATAAGGTGGCTGAGTGTGTTTGTAGTTGTAGTTGTAGCTTATAATCTATTCCATTGATCTTTAGGTCTGTTTTTATTCCACTACCATGTTGATTTTATTATAGTAGCTTCATAGTATAACTTCAATTCAGAGATTGTGATGCCTTCTGCCTTGCCTTCATTGCTCAGAATTGCCTTTGCAGGCCTCTTCTGGTTCCAGATGTATTTTAGGAATGATTTCTTTATGTCTGTGAAGTGTGCTAATGGTAATTTGATAGGAATTGCATTAAATCTGGCTAACAATTTTGGAAAAATGGCTATTTTCACAATGTTTGTTCTTCCTATCCATGAACAAAAAATGTCTTTCCATTTTTGGAGATCTTCTTCAATTTCTTTTTTAAGAGTACTGTAATTTTCACTGAATAGATCTTTTACTTCCTTTGTTAGATTGATTCCTAAGTATTTCATTTTTTTGGATGCTATTATGAAGGGTGGGGCTTATTTCTCTCTCAGTGAGTTTGTTGTTTGTGTAGAGGAATGCTGTTGATTTTTGAATGCTGATTTTGTATCCATTTGCATTACTGAATTTAGTTATTATACCTATAAGTATTTCAATGGAGTTTTGGGGGTCTTCTATGTAGAGTATTATGTCATCTTCAAATAATGATAATTTAACTTCTTCTTTTGCTATCCTAACTCCTTTTATTTCTGTCTCTTATCTAAGGGCTCTGGCTAGTATTTCCAGTACTATGTTGAACAGGAGTAGTGACAGTGGACATCCTTATCTTGTTCCTGATTTTAGAGTGAAAGCTTTCATTTTTTGACCATTTAATATGATGCTGACTGTTGGTTTGTCATAGATGGTTTTTATCATATTGAGATAAAGACCATCTATTTATTCTGATTTTCCATAGGGTTCTTATCATGAATGAATGTTGGACCTTATTAAAAACTTTTTCTGCATCTGTTGAAATGATCATGTGATTCTTATCTTTGATTCTATTGATATGGTGTATTACAGTTGTTGATTTGTGTATGTTGAACCATCCCTGCATTTCTGGGATTAATCCCACTTGGTTGTGATGTATATTCTTCTTGATTATTTGCATTCTGCATGCCAATATTTTATTGAGAATTTTTGCATCTAGGTTCATTAATGACATTTACCTATAGTTCTCTTTTTTGGTTAAATCTTTCTCTGGTTTTGGTATTAGGGTAATACTTGCTTCTAGGAATGACTAAGGGAGAATTGCTTCCCTTTCAATTTCATTGAAGAGTTTGAGGAGTATTGGAATAGAAGTCTTCCTTGAATTTCTTCTAGAATTCAGCAGTGAATCCATCAGGACCTGGACTTTTCTTTGTTGGTAAGGATTTAATCACATTCTCAATTTCATTACTTGAAGCTGGTTATTCAGCAGTTTTACATCTTCACAACTTTTCTTCTGACCTGTATTATATAACAGTACTCACTATAGGTAAATGCATGTCTTGGTTACTTTCTTATTGCTGGTTCAAAATATCTAATAGCCACAAGTTAAAAAAGAAAAGTTTATTTTAGCTCAAAGTTTACAGAGGTTTCAGTCCATAGATGACTATCTCCAAGGCAGGGCAACATGGCAGATAATAATTGCAAAGTAAAAACAGTGGATGGTATGGCAGACAGGAAGCAGCAAGCCTTCTTTCTTTCCTTATTTATTTCTTCCTGGTTTCAAACAATATTGGTTGACCCCACTCAAACCCAGGGTGGATCTTCCCTCTTCAGTAAATCCATCATCCACTTGCAGAATTGTGTTCATCCCATCAGTGAACTAATCTGGCAGGGCACTCCTAGAAGCCCAGCCTATGTGAGTGCATGTGATTTTGGGAGATGTCTAGATATAAGCTGTTATGGTGCTTTCTCTTTCCTTTTAAACACTACACTCTGTGCACTCAAGCTTCACTCAAAACACAGCACAGAGTCTTCATATCGAGGCAGTTATACATTATAATGTTATTTACAAATTAAGATGCATGTTAGGAACTATTTAAATTGTTTTAGTTACTTTTGTCTCTCACTGTTGAGACAAAATACCTGACACCAAAGTCAGGGAAGGGAAAGTTTATTTCTTACAGGTTGGAGATTTCAGTCCATCCTTCGTTTGCTCCAAGAGGCAGGGTGGCGTGGCAGGGCCATCGTTCATGGGCACCTCAAACAGCAAGCATGTACCTCAAAAGAGAAAGACATGCCTTCTTCCTGCTGTTACACTGTATGCTGACTCCACCCCAGGGCAAGTATAGCACTCACACCAGCAATCCCAGTGCCAGACAGTGAACCAGTCATGAATGCTCTATTGAGCTATGTCCATGATTGCATGAGACTTGGGGAGGGGGCACCTGATGTACACCAAAACAAGCACTATCTAGTCTTTCTAGATTCTTATTTTTCACACCAATGTAGGTTATCTCCAAAGAACAATGATAGAAGATTTTTAAGTAAATGACTAAATTTCTTCTTACCAAAGTTGGGCTCTGAAATAAAAGTTACTGCCAATCCATGCTATTAACAAAATTTCTTCTTTCAGAGGTGAGCTCTATTCCAATATCCTTCACATCCCAAATGAAATCTTTTAAGACCAGAGTGACTATACCCTTCGATTACTTTTTTTTTTTTTTTTTTTTTGGTAGAAATCCTCTTTAGGACTAAGGCTTCTTTGGAATTCCTGTGGTTAGCAGGGAAGGGAAGCACGGTAGATCTGATAACCTATATTTAGCTTTCCACGGAGTTCCTCCTGCACTCTGGCTTTGCCTTGCTGCCAGCTTGTTCCCTGAGCAGCCAGATGTGAGGAAAATAGCAAATCCTACTGCAGATCAGCGTCTGGCCTCAAACATGAATTTAGTCTCTGTTTTTATGATATGGGATGCAATATGATTATCAGTTATGAACTTGACAGTTATCACTGAATGGAACATATGATTTAATCTATTTCTTCAAATTTCATCAGGGTTATTCAAAGAAAACTCAGTTTCCTAAAAAGTCAGAATGCAGATATTATTAACACAGTGTAAGTTTTAAATAATCTTACAAATGAGAAAATCCACAAGATAGTTCAAGGATATTGTGTATAGTCAATATCTGTGCATTTTTCACTTCACAGCTTTAATAAATTAGCACCAAGAACAAGCAACTGGAATATAATCTCACAACAAAAAGTTCTACAGTATAGTTTTACAAAGGATTGGAGGAATGGAGTGGAGGGCTATCCCCCAGGCTTGACCTCTGTTCCGCTATTTATTGGTCACTTCTGGCCACTGTGGATGGACACACACCTTTTTGTGACTCAAAGTGGTCAGGAAAGGCCTGGGAGAAGAAAGGATCTGCTGAATGTTGGACAGCCTTGGTTAAGATTTTCTTGAGTCCTCTGATCGTTACTGATGTAGGACAATTACATTACTTCAAGCTGTTGTGATTTGTTTTTTCCTTTGTGTTACAGTGTCTAAAAGTTCCTGCTTCCTGGAGTAGGGGTCAGGAAGTGAAAACTGTCCAAACATCCACGTGGGATGATGCGAGGCTTCCAGGAGATACCTCAAAAACAACACCTATCAGGGTTAGGGAGGAAAAGTTCTTCTCCTGCAAAGGATATTCCAACAAGTAAAAAGCACAAGAAGCCCATATCCAGGTCCTTAGGTTTCCACCCATGTTCTTCCTTACAGATTTTTTAGAGATATCAATTGCACAGAGTTACAGATAACATTCTTCAAAGCAGCTTTTCTGGCCCACCAGAAATTTTGTAGCAGCTCCAGTGTCATCATATTCCCTCTTTGGGAGTGGTGCTCTTGGCTCATTACAAATGCTACTTTGCCATGTGCCCTCTCAGAGCTCTCACATATTTCTCTAGCCCCTACCTTGTATTTTTCAGTACTTATAGAACCTTCAATTCATTGATTGGAAACAGAGATTAATTTCTTAGAAAAAGACGTGTTCATAAAATTAAAATTTGCTTAAGATAACTGTAGTCTTTCCCAAGTAATTTATTTCCTTAAAAACATATTCTCTCCTTTGATTTCACAAGAGCCTAAGAGAGATTTTCCTGTTAGAAATTATTACATATATTTTTGTTACAACATCACAAAGTATAGAAAATGGAAAGATCATGCAGTAAGATATTATTTAAAAGACCAAAGTCTTGTGTTCTTTCTTATTTCCCCTGGAAACTTGTTTTCCAAGTAGCTGAAAGCTTAACTTTCTTTGAAAAAATATTTATTAGACATACATTTAGTCATTTACACCCTCTCACCCATCTCAACATCATCTCAGAATAGCCTGTGTATTATCTGCTGCTCTGCTCAGGTTCCATAAACATACATGGGGGAATTTAAGCCACAGCCTGCAGGAAGTGTGGATACTGTGTCAGATGTCTGTGATATAACTTTATTTAGAAGATGTTCCCTGTAGGACTGTGAAACAATGTTTTCTGCAGTGCTGAGTCTGTGCAGTGTAGCCCGGTAAACCTGATCTGAACCTTGCAGAACAAAGGTTCACAGGGCCTTAGAAGGGTATGGTGATTTCAGGGATCAGTGAGCGTTTTCTTGTGATTAAAAAATGGTGTCTACAAAAGTGATAGCAAAAGATGAAATGGGTGAACTGAGCTTGTGTCAGGTGATAAAGGTTTGGAATGCCAAACGGGAATTACTGAATTTCAGGTAAATGAGGCGTCAACCCTGTCCTGTTAGCAGGAACATGATCAAGTTGAATTTTCAGAAAGCTAAAAGTGACTGTATGTGTTCTGCCAATGCGTGCATTGACCTTGAGCGCCCACTGTAACTGTGGGAGCCTGTTCACACTGATAACCAGGTATATTTTAGTCAGTGGTTAGCCGTTTTATATTCCTAATGGTGCCTGATTCTCAGTCTACTTGCCTGGTAAACAGTGTAATGCATTTCTTCAAAGGGAAGCACTGCATATCTCATCACGTCGAGGGGCAAATTGATTGTCTGCAGCCGTCACCTTCACTGTGGGCAGCATCTGTGCAGCTCTGCAAAACCTTCTTCTGACCCTTATAGTGTTCTGTTCTGTTCTGTTCTGTTCTGTTCTGTTTGCTGTTGTGTTCCCCTCCCTGACTGAGTGACCCCAATTTCAGCACCTGAATCAGAGCTGTTTTGGTAGCCTCCCATCTCCTGCACAGGTGTGGCTGTTTGCATAAGTTGTCCTCCCTGAAATAGATACACTTCTTTTCAGATTCCTTTCAGATCCATGTGTGTGCCCTGTTACTCCTTGCCAAGTGGGATTTGCAATGTTTGCTTTTCTGTTATTGGTTGGCTGTGCAGACTTGCCCTTTGTGCATCATTGGGCTCAGAGGCAATTCTAACAGTATCTATCGGGTTAAATAAAAATTGCTTTCCTAGGGTCCCCATTTATGAAAGCATGGAGCCACATATATGTGGCCACAGGAAGTCGAAGTTTGCATCTACACCAACAGAGAAGAGCCACATCATGATTTTATATAAGTGAGAATAAATTTATTATAAAAGCACAGCACATATGAGTACAGTCCAATAGTGCAATACCACACAAGGAGGCAGGAGACAGCGCCAAAGATGAAAAGGAATCCTCTAGGGAAGGATCTTGTGTGAGAGGGCACCTGTGGCACGTGAGGGAGACTATGCCAACACTGCACCAGTGGTAGTTTCTTAGGTAGTGTGGTCCGGCAGAAGTGGCTTGGTGCCGACACGCGTGCACGTCTTAGAGCAGAGTGTCTTGGGTCTCACCAAAACTGAGGACAGTGTCACAGCATGCTCAAGGCTGTCTGTACATAGTGTTCTTCCCCAGAGAAAACAGCCAGTATCTCTACAGAAAGCCAGCAGGCAGGCCATTTCTCCAGCTCCCATGGCTTTACGGCCCTTTCCCCAACACTGTCCCCAGCTCACTGACCATCTTAACTTCTTCACTGGTCATGGGTTTCTCCTCAGAACAACTTTTTCCTGAGCCCCATTGGACACTCATAAGATGCCTGTCCCAGATTTCCTTCATTCTCTGACAATGCACCTCTTGAAATACAGGATCCACTGCCCTAAGAATCAGCATGCTAAGAAAAGTGATTTCAAAGTATTTTCTACTTTTACCCATGTATTTGATGCATCTCTTTTATTTTCTTTGCTGTTTTAGTTGCCAGGCTTGAAATCCTCCTCCTTCAGCCTCCCAAGGGCAGGGACTTCAGGCCTGTACCACCACTTCTGGCTTGTACTGAAATCATTTTCAATCCTCATTCACTGCAGGGTACTGGGCCTTCTTGGAGTAGGCTTTGTCTCTTTGAATTAGTGAAAATACTTTAATGCAGTTCATTCCAGGTAGCCTTAGCATTCTACTTTTCGGAGAAGCATAAACAATGTCAAACTTTATAATGGGAAATGTCATATAATGAAACCCATATTATTATATAATGAGGACCCCTGGCTTTAGAACTTAGGAGTCAGGCAGATCACAGTTCTTGAGAAAGGTTGTCTAAGGCTGGGACCACTTCTGGAGCAGGAAGTAAAATTATGTGCGCACAGCAGGAAGCACAGGACCCAGTAAGTACTTACATGTTGTTATTAATTCTGAACTCAGAAATGCTTAGATGAGTAGTTCAATGCAAATAATTTATTTTTGCTTTGTAAGCTTTGTTTTAAAAGCTTGTGTGAGTTTTCTGTTTGCTTCCTTAGTTTAGTTCATGTGCAGAAATTTTACGAACGTGTACTCTCTTGTAGATTTTCTTCTCTTCAGTCAAAGAAGGAAAGGGTCCTTTTAATCTGCAGGTTCCTTATTTATGTTTGGTTTTCCTGATGTTTTGTTTCCCATTGTGGAATTCCTAGTATTTGCATAGTAGCTTTTCTTAAGTATATCTTCCACATCTCTCCTATTTCCATTATTAATTTTGTTTATTCATAAAATGCTTTTTACATTTAATCTTTCTGGATAGATATCCTTGTTTCAGTCCTCCTCTACTTACTTGATCTACTGAACTGTTTTGGTTTTAGTTCCACAGAAAAGACTATGGAAGACTAAGTAAGGAGGGGTGCTGCTCTGAGATTTACTAAGGTGAAGTTTAGCTGGAAGGGTTAATAGCTCAAGTAGAAGAGTAAGGAAGTGAGAAAGTAAGCAAAGCCCAGACTAGGTGTATCCTCCAGCAAGTTAAAGCTAGGGACCACTGGAATTTACCCTGTGAGGGAATTCTAAGAACAGAGAACAGGTGAGCCCACCTGAGGACTGGGGTATTTATAACCAGCACCTCCCTATCTCTCCCCCAGTGCCTGAGTGTTGGGAAAACGGTCCTTCTGGCTGTGTGCATGGGCAGAGTCACCCCCAGGACCAGAGCAAACCCTCAGGCAAAAAGACAAATACATCCCAGTGGACTGGAGATAGTAATGTCAGGTATATGGGCAGGATGTTAACAGCATAGGTGAGCACTGCTTTAAAAGGGAATTGGGGAAATATAATTTAAACCAAAATCTTCACCCAACCAAAAATCCACTCTACAAAGGCAGTATGGGAAATAAACACAGAATAGAATGTACATTAACTCAGAATGTGGTGCATGTAACAGGGAACCCAAAGAGGCTGCAAAATGAAAAAGAACTCTCACTGTTTTATATAGGCAGGGCTAGTGTGGCTTCATGTTCTCAAAACTAAGCCCCAAGTTAGAGAATTTTGACGGTATCATTGACATATGATGTCGCCCATGGATCATCCTTACTTTCCCTGGTAATTGGGGTGACTATCTGAATTAGCGAGTTAAATTTATCCAGAGGAAAGACACATTCTCTTTATAGCAGGCAACAGTTTTGTGGCATGAAGTAAGATGCTCCATGATGGGCTCCTATCCTTCCAAAGAAACCTGAGACACACATGGTGTCTCCATGGGCGTTTCCATTTCAAAGTAAATTCCTGAGGCCTTTAGAGACACACTTAGACCTCAAAAGGAGGAGAAAATCTTTACAGTGGTAGGTATCCTAATGTGAATGCTTTGAGGAAAAGGTTCTAATTTTTAATTTATATTTATCCTCCACATGGGAAAGCATATCTTTCAAAACCATAAAATTTTATCTCTTCCAAATTTTTTATTGAAGTATTTTTCCAACAGTTCAGTTGACTTATGTTCAGATGGCCTATGTTTAGATGTTTTGCTTGATTTTCTTCTTTGTTAAATTTACTTACAGCTGTTGAAATATGGGAGTGAGACAGTCCTTGAAGTAGTAGAAGGCAGAGTGCCTTCCTGTGGACTTGGGACAGCTCACTCTTTGCCTGAGTCTCGTCATCCAGCTCTGATTCTGTGTTCCATCCAGCACCCAACACCTGTCCTTCCTCCAGAACCCTGACTGGGCCCAGAACACTCTGTAAGCTGAGGAAGCAGTTGGAACAGAACACTTACATGTCTTCTCCACATTTGTCTTTCCCACAAAATAAATACTTATAAACATCCTCATTACAAGCACCTGGCTTTCAAACACAATGTATGAACACAGATCTCTTACATGTTAGCTCAGAGGAGTTTCCGTGAACTTTCTAATAAATTCCACTTGGTCATGGTAATTCTTGCCTTCTTCTCCTTGAAGACTTTTTTGATGGTACATAGACACCATTTTGATGGTACATAGACACCATTCTGGATACCACCACATGACACCTTGGGAGGTTGGATCACCTTTGAAATCTGCAGAGATCTGATTTGATTTTCCTAATTTAAGGTTCATATATTTTATTAATCCCACAATCTGCAATTTCAAGATAGTAAAATTATATTTGGCAGTGCCGGTTTTCTAGAATGAAAAGCCCAGACTTTTAAAAAGAAAAATTCTTCCTTGCTCCATTGATCTTCTGGCCCACTCTGCTCTTTGTAAATCCGGTGGGTATGGAAAGGAGTATGTGACTGTGCATTCTCTCCGTGAAGCTGGTGGAAGACCTTGCTCTGGAAGAGCTGCTGCCTCGTTTGGTTCAGAGAAAGCAGGGACTTGGGAGGGCAGCCAAGCAGAGTGGAAGGTGCCCTGTGGATTCCAGCCACAGCTTCTGTATTGTGTGTAGGCAGTTTGGGCATCTCATTTGAAGTGGCTTAAGGAATTTCACATATGCCTATTTTAAAATGCTTTTAAATTGGAGATTCAGATAAATTCCTTTCAGGCCAGAATATAAATAATAAATGTGTGTTTATTTGAATTTCTTGATGGTGAAAGCTGTGGAGACAATAGACTTTACTTCTTTCTGAAGAGGATTTATGTTAAAAGAAGATTCCCTGGGGCATAAGAAGAAAAAGCTTGTGAAAAGCACTTTAGTAAATTGTAAATCTGAGGATAAAATATGACAATAATAATTACTAAAGTAAAAACCAAAGTATAAAACTTGCATATATTGTATGTCATACATTTTCAACTTTTTTATTATTCAGGTTATTCCTGTCACTGGAACAGCTACTCATGGGACATTAACTGGGGTCTTAGAATAATCTTAGAATACATTAACTCTTCAGGTTCATATATAATTTAGTACTCTGTGCTGTCTAGAATCTCAGATGTATACTATAATAACATTTAGCAATCATGATATATGATTACTGCTTAGTATTGTAATTATTGTATCAGTATCATCGTTTTGCAGGGAAGGAATTAGAAGCCCAAAACAGTGAAATCACTTGCCCACTCTTGCACGTTATTCAGTGGAAGAGCTGGGATTTTTAAGGGGGTGTCGTGGTAAATTTCTTCTAAGGCCCATTGTGAGTAATGTATAACATCCACATTTATTTTTAGAAGTATTTCAATTGATGAATTATTAATTTTAATTTGAGTCTTATTATGTTAAATAATGTGTACTAAACTGGAAAATAAAATATTAAATTTTTAATACGGAATGAATGTATAGAATACACAACAATTTTCAAGCTCCACTGTTGACCTTAACAAGATCTAAAAAGTAACGGCAGAAATAAATTCCTGTGCGATCTGCAGTGAAAATACAAGCACAGCTCTGTGAAAGCACTTCCCAGGGCAGTCTTCCCCATGCCTGCAGGTCCAGCCTCAGGTCTACCTGCCCGCCAGCGCCCCCTGTGCTTTCCTGTCTTCACTGGGGGAGGTGCTGGCATCTCACTGGTCACCTCGCTTCCTTTGGAGCTCTTGTGATGTTTCACCTGCCTGTTCACAAAGTTCTTTGTTTTTATTTTTATGGAATTCTTGGGGCAAATACATAATATTCTTCCTGTTGTAATTGATTATTTATCAATTTCAGTTATGCCTGACGTGTTTAGGAGTCAGTAAAACACAACCATTGGCCGACACTTTGTGTTTTCAGTAACAAAACTTGTCAAGAACATCTACTCAGCCTTTCATTGTGATAAAGGGTGGCCATCTGTGGCTTCATTTGTGTCAACCTTTTTGTTTATTTGTTTGTTTTGAGACAGGGTTTTTCTGTCTAGTCCAGAGTAGCCTTGAATTATGTAGCACCAGCTGATCTTGAATTCACAGTATCCTCCTGCCTCAGCCTTCTGAGTGGTGAGATTAAAGCTGTGCACCAGCATTCCTGACTGAAATTCAAAGATTGTACCATGTTTCTCTGTTGTAAAGTTGCAACATTTTTTCAGGAATCTTGGCTTTGTTCTTGGGAGCTTGGGAGCTCCTGTAGTAGTCACCTAGTGTTTTTTTTTTTTTTTCCAAATGTAACTTAAGTGGGTAACTCATAAACCAGATATCAAATACTTTTTGAAATTGGTGCAAAAACTGTTCACAGAATCATAAGGTTTATTACCACATGAATAAAGACCCAGGGGCCAAGTTTCAGGATAAATTTTTCAATTCAAAGTATAAAATGCCTTAATATCTACTAGGGCATATATTTTTACCCTATATTAGGAAAGTTTATTTGGCATATATTGCTGAAAACTTCAACAACCACAAAGTGATTCAAGTTTCTCACTTGTCCTGTTTTTGGATGGTGTATAAATTGCTTGACAGTTGGAAGCAAAGCTTTCAACTAATGAACAGCCCAGTTGTTGGATTTTTCTTTTTCTTTTTTGGTGCGTCTTTTTGTCTTCAAAATGTAACAGTCAATTTTGAAGGAAACCAAATCTCTTGAGTGTCATGATTGTTCTAAAAATCTCAACCTCATATGTCACTTCATAAATCCTTCAGATTCTACCAATTAAAATGAGAAGGTGCTGCTATTAAGGCTCTTAGTTCAGATGGTGAGATGTCACGAAAAATTATTTTTTTAATATTACTATTGATGTATATAGATTGTTTTACTTGTGTTTCATTATTAGTGTATTTTGCAACATCTTGTGGCATAGCTTCTATTACAGTTTCCCGCATTGAACTGCAGTGTTGGCATTCCGTCCAATGGGTTTCATCTCTGGCGAAAAGCCAGCAATGTTTTATGAGGTAATTCGAATGCAGGCTCTTTCAGGGACACAGGACCATTTTGTAGCATTTTGACTAGTCAAATATTTATCTGTGTTACTGTTTTCTGCCTCATCCAAATCAAGGGTTCATTCTGTACTTCTCTATCTGTCATATCTTGCTAATTGTGGCTTCATGATCCAAGTCATCAATGGTAGTTGAATCACCTAATGCTTCACTTTCAACCTCCTCCCAAAGTTGCAGAAGTGGATTTTCATGCAACACTGTATTGAATTGGGCTAATTCCTCAAGAAAATCAAGACAAAACCATGTATTTAAAAAGTTGTAGACACACAAAAATGTAGCAGCGCATACAGTGGGTAAAACTTGCCTGTTTACACTTTGACACGTGTGGATTTATCTTGCTGTTCATTGTACCAGCTGGGTGAACACAAAGGTTTCTTCCTGAATTTCCCCAGTGCAGCTGCTGAGAGGCACGGCCTGCTATCATTATGCTAGTGTACCCATTTGATTCCCGAGTGAGGAACACTGCAATAACCCTGGGCATCATAAAACAGAAACTGGGTGACTAAGGTCAGTGATACATATGTAGCCTAAAGTGTTACATCTCCATATACTATGCGTTAGATAACCTTATGACTTATTGAACATTACAAATTCCAGAAAACACAACTGGTGAACTAGACTGAACATTTGTGTTCTGCTGCACCCACGCATGCTGTGCTGAAACCCCGATGCCCTAGTATCTGGAGGAGGGCCTGGGGGAACTCAGGCTGGGATTAGTTCCCTTGTGGGAACAGGAATAAACTGGAGAGCCTTTGTCACCAACATGTGAAGATACAAGAAGCAAGTGACCCTCTCCCAGCCAGGAGAAGAGCACTGTCCAGGGACACAGTCTGCTAGGCCTTCGTCTTAAGGCTTTCAGGCCTGTGCTAAACACGTCTGTGGTTTACTCCACCAGTTGTTGGTAGTTTGTTATATTACCCTGAGCAGACTCAACACAAAGTAATGTTAATTTTTCCTTATCCTGTCAAAACATTTGAGCTTTTGCATTTAGAATAATTTTTAAGAATATAGTCCCTTAAAATTATACACTTAAATTAATAACTACACCTGCATCAAACCTATGCAGTCTTGCTTACATCTAATCAATATTTAATTTGAAAGTTGTGTAATTATATTCTTCCAAGTGAATTAAATGTTCATAGATAAATGTCCATTAATGTAAACATGTGGTTTTTGAGTCAAACAGGGAATTTAGACCTCTAACAGAATGGCCACATTCTGTTACTTAGTTCCTTTGTGAGAAAACCTTTTATATCTGAGTAGTACTTGAAATAATGCCAGGTACTATGCTTGAGATATAGATAGGTGATACATAGATAGATAGATAGATAGACCTGCATTTCATCTTTTCCTGAAGAATCTGTAATTTATAAATTAAAAGTGAAGCTTGAAAAATGACGTATTTTCAAATACCATAGATAGAAAATATCAGAGCTGTCAATTCAAGTCTAGGTTTTGCAGACTCCAAAATTCATTTTTTCTTTCCTCTATTCTCTGCTACTTCCAGAGACCTCTTAAATCCGGGTATAAAGATTACATGACATAATATTTGAAAATGTGTGGTGGTTGCCCTATGGCAGATGTTCAAAAAATTAAGTTGAAATATGACCACTGATTTTGAATTTTCCTGATACTATTATCATAGCACAGAATCTACTTATAAAATGCTATTTTCTAATACTAGGGATTTAAATGTCAGGATGCCTCTGATTAGAAGTCTCAGGTTAATCAAAAATTTGAAAGTTACAAGAAACTTCACATATATCTTCCCTAGTATTATCTATTGTTTTATTTTATTGAGTTTGCAGAAAAATAACTTCTCTCTGATGTTTTCTAATATAAAAAGATGCCAGTTGAGTTAATAGAGATGACTGGGTGAGTGAGAGACTCTTTGCTGAAGGGGTCATTGAGGATGCCTATGTTTAGAACCACTGTAGCTCCATGTAACAACATTTGAAATCAGCTTGAAGGTTAGCTCCTCTCTTGTGTGTGTAAAGGAATTGAAGACCACAGAACAAAATATCTGCTGCATTTTTTCATTGATAGTCCTTTGAAGATACAATTTATAAGTCTTACTCCAAGGGCCTTTCTTGGACCCAGGGATACAACAGAATATCTACAGTAAAGCACTAGTTGGTGTCTGCTCATAGAATTTTTGAAGTAGTTGTACCTGTATCTGGAGAATAACAGAAATGAGCTCTTCAGTTAAGAGGTAGCTGTTATTATATATTACTATGAAGTTTCTGATCATTGGGACCTTTCTTAATATTTGCTAAGAGCAAATTTCTAGGGGTGAAGAGTATGCACTTTATTTATTATATAGATACTGATTCTCCTAAAATTGGAGTAGGCTAATGAGAACTGATACAATGGCCAGTCCCTTTATCCAGGACAATAACTTGCCACAGAAGCGATTAGATTAGGAGGGACTCTTGTCAAAAAGCTGCTCATATGAACTTTTATGAGAAACACAGAAGTCTTTTGGGTTACAAGTTTCTGTTATTTTACTTATTTATATAGACTGTGTTTGTAATTGATGTGGTGCAAAATTCAGTCGCATGATTGTTTACAGATAAATTATCATTGAAATGTATTTGTATTTGAACAGAATGTCTCCTTGACCAGCCTGGGTCCAGTGACTATGAGCCTAACAAGTAAGACCACAGAGAGTAGCAGGATGAAGGACGGCAAGGGAATTGCTCAGTGATGAGTGAAGTGGGTTCCTAAACAATATAGAGATCTAAGCGGCCAAATTGATGAATTATGGAATTTTATTAACTGAGCTCAGTGACCACCTGTGGACCCCTGGTTCAGAGTCAAAATGAGTGGCCTGGAACTGGAAGGTTATAGGACATTTAAATAAGAAAGCTGCAAAGCTAGACATCCTGTTGGAAACAGTTTAGCTAGAATTTTACGTTAATTTTGGTTGATACCTGTATCCGGCTTCTTTGTTAATTTTTTTTCTTGAGCGTGCAGCTCATTCTGCTTTTCTCATGGGACTCGTACACTGAGTAATTTTTCACTCTTCTAGGTCAAATACAGGGTACGAGTCAAATACAGGGCACAGATGGCATTAGTTATGCCAAGCTACCACTATGAGGAGCAAATGGAATGAAGATATGTAAAGGACTGTTGTACAAAAATTAAACAAGAAGGCAGGTTACTCATAGCTTTGGTATGGAAGTTTTCCATGAACCTTGCTCACAGCATTGGTTCGGAATATCCTGGTAGCTGAGTTCAGTACTTTCTGACTGGAGGTCTCCTGGGTGACAGTGGAGCAACTTACAGGAAGGCTGTGGCAGCTGACTCTGTGCTAGTTTTATGTAGGGAAGTTTGGGTGAGATTTCTTCTGCATCTTCATCAGTTCAAATATGTTACTGATAAAATAACATTTATAACAACCCTGAAGTTCTGATATGGATATGCACAGTGTTTTTTGTGTAATGGGAAGCATACTGAATATAATAATGAATTTTGTATCCTTTTCTAAACAATGAAAAAGTCACGTTAATTAGTATAGTGTAGGACTCAGCCTGCAAGCTTCTACTTGACCAAAGCATGACAAGATGAAACACAAAGAGACACAGAATGGGGTTGGGGTGCTCCTGTCCATCTTGGACACAGTGCCCCAGTGACTGGCTCACCCTGCCTTTCTTCACTCAGACACAGGTACAAGCAATTACAGTAACAGTAAAATCTGCCTCCCACCATCGGTGGTACACGTCTGTGTGAAAACAGGATCTCAGCTGTTCTGCTTTTCCCTAGTGTGTCAGCAAGTCTGCAAGCCTCTTTCTCCTTACTGCGCACAGAGGAGGCCTCTTAGGCCTCAATCTTCCTAATTGTTCTCCTACATATAGTTCATTCCATCCCAAAATTTTAAACCATAAATGGTTGAACTTTGAAAGAGAATTTTAACCTGAGTAAAGATATGGCTTTATGATTGAAGAAAATGCAGCATAATTTTCTCCCTACCTATTCAAAACAAAACACTATGTCAGATACATTGGCATATGAATAGTTTGGGAGATGGAATAATGACAAAACTAACACATTGATGGGTTAGCCACAAAATGGAAGGGTGAAGCTAGAGTCTTAACAAGACAATATTTTGATTAATATACAAGGGTGTTCTTACTACACCTATAGGAGTAATTTATACATATAATTAAATATTTCATAACAGCATGTTTTTCATCTGAAAGTTTTTGGAAAATTTTAAAAAATTGGGAGGGCAAGCACCACAAGACAGTATCCAACTATACAACAACAATAGCAAACACAGCTGGTACAACTGTGTTGGGAACAAATCCCACTGACGGGTGCAGTTTAAGTATCAGGGACAGAAGCGTGTGGCTACCCCCAGTGTAATCTAGCAGCCTGAGTGACCAGGCTGCTGTGCAGTCCTAGTACCATATGGGCAGTTAAAGTATTTGATCTGGTGTGTCTTTAAATGGTTGCTAGAAAATACTACTTCTGTAATTAGATAATGTGTGCATCTCCCTGTATGTTTAGGGATCCTATGTGTGGCATCACCTTGGTGACTCAGGAGGCCCTTCTCAAGGTGGTAGTGGACGGTAGGATGCCTTACAGCACAATCTAGAGGACAAAGTACCAGCACTGTTGCTTAAGCAGAAGCCTGTCCAGCTCATGTGGAATCAATATCAACACAGTATTTCACCACCATCCTAGTGACATAATCCTATTTACCAGAATGAGGCAGCAAGCGATAGGAAAACTGTGGGCGTGAATCCGGGGATTATCATGTAGTGGAAATCTGGACTGCAAGTGGCATTTGCTTTGGCACTCTAACCATTCAGTTGAGGTAGCTTACTTTTTATTATGAGCAAGTAACTTACAAATTCTTGAAAAGTAATTGGGAAGTTTTGGTCCTTTTAAAGAACACAGCCATAATCTTTGGCTTATAGTCTGTAAACTAGTGTACATCAGAGACAAAATAATCCTTTCCTTCCAAAATGTAAATGTAAACTGAAGGGTTAATCCTCTTTCCTGTGACTTATTTTCAGGAATTTAGCATTTTCATTCAGTTGATTAAACTCTGTTATAGATAATAATTATGCCATTAAAGTCATTGAAACACTCAAAAATGATGTTTAAATCGTTAAACGGCTTACAGCAGTTCTTTCTCAAAGGGTTTCTTTCTACTTATGGAAAATGTGCTTAGATTGTGTTCTTTTGTCATATTCTCAGTAAATGTTAAACCAATGCAAGACGGGTAGGTATGTATGACTAAAAATAACCTCCTTCTTCCGCAGGAAGAAGAGCTAAGAAAGAGTGGGGAAGCCAAGTATGCACACTTGAGTGATGAACTTCATGTTCTAATTGAAGTGTTCGCTCCACCTGGAGAAGCTTACTCACGTATGAGTCACGCATTGGAAGAGATTAAAAAGTTCCTGGTGCCTGTAAGTGTTTTTCACTTTTTACAGAGATGTTTCTCATCAGTTTTGATTTTAAAATGCACCTTCAATCTGCACTGACTTTTTAGTAAGAAACCCATATTGCAAACTAATAATGTATCTGTAAAGTTGATATAAAACTGAGATGAAAACAATACAAAAATCACTTAGCATAGTATGTGGCATGTTGTCATATACTGCTGATAAATGTCTGAAGTCGTGGATTTTTTTTCCTTGTGTCTTAATCACCTGAAATGTATATTTAGTAATTTCTAGCTAAGTTAGAAAACATTTGCAAGTATAGTGGAAGGAAAAGAGATTAGATGCATAATTTATCAGTAATAAGGCTATTATATTATTTTAAATGATTGAGTATATTGTGTGTGATAGTATACCAGGTGCTGGCTCATTGTAAGATACTGTGTAAAATAATCAAAACTAATAGGCCCAAGTATTTGTAAACTTCAAGCAAAATTAAAAAAAAATAAACTCACTGCATCTAGTGAGAAAAACAGACTGTTTATTTAATATGACAGCAAATTCAGAGTTGCAAATGGAGTAGAACTCACTGATTTTCTAAGAAATAAAGGAGCTTAAATGAAGGGAGTTTCCTAAGTGTGGACAATTTGGCATTCTAGAGAGAGTTCATTCACATAGAAATCTTGGCATCAGGTTTGGCGCTGGGAACTACATAATGAGAAGGAAGTGCTGAGTAAAGTTTTCTGCAGTGTCTAAGCAGAACTGTTCAGCAGAGAAAGTGAGTAGATAAGATTAATCTACAAAATGAAGAAACTGGATATTTAAGCTAAGCAATAAACTTACAGGAAATGGGCAAGATCAGTTGGCAGTGATTTTTAAAATAGGTAAAAAAAAAAAAGAATTTCTAGAACATAAAAGCTTCAAGATCTAGCGACATTATTTCTATGCCCAGTTTAAAATTTAATTTTTGTCAGAAGGTTATAGAAAATTCCAAACCAATCTGAATATTCTTAACTGCACATAGCATTTTTGCACAAGCTATTATCTGATGCTTATCTGAAAAGCTCTCTGAATAGATTTCGTATTTCTTAAAGATGTGGGTGATATTCACTCTCTTCTTTTCTCTTCAAGTGAAATGCCTAGTGCTATATTGAATAAGGAATTTTACTATATTTAGTTCAGACCAGTCATTTGGTGATATAAGTAGAACAGAGTAAGGCTCAGACTGCTTAAATTTCTGGTGCATTTCATGACTAGTCAAGTCATTTAAATTCTCAGAGCTTCAACTTTTTCATCTTTAAAATGAAGATAATTATAATTAAATTCTATCACAGTACTTGTGAATATAAAATAGGACAGTGCATATAAAGGGACTTACAACATCACAAAGCACTATGCAAATGAATTTTTAAAATCTATTGTTACAGTAGATAGATCTAGGATGACTTCTGATGTAAAATGTATATGACAAGACAATATTTCATTATAAGTCTCAATAACATATTGCACTTTCCCCTCCCCTGGACTGTGGGTGCATAAGACAGGGCTGGTATATCCCTCTAGGTCCACACTGCATCCTAATTATTTAGCATCGTGATTGGCATGGTATTTGACTGTTGGACTGATAGAATAGCCGAGCAGAAGGCAGCAAGCCTGCAAAGCAATGAAATAAATTCCTGGGTCACATTTAGGGAATAGCACCCCCAAATGAAGACACACCATGTGTAGAGACCCCAATGAAATACAGTATCTCGTAGTGTCTTCTGTTAGCTTCCTTCCTATGGAGCTCTGCAATTTCACTCTGCACTTCAAGCTGCTCCCTCATGGCTTTCTTCATTGAATGTGCCAGGCTCTCTGCTCACTAACAGTGTTTGAAGATTCTTCTTCCAGATATTGACATGGCTGTGCTCTTGTCATTCAAGCATCACATCATATTTGAGCTCTGCAGGAAATTCTTCCCCAGCCATGCAATCTAAAGTAGCTTCTGCCATTGCTTTCCATCATACCATCCTGTTATATTTTTGTTCACAGTTTCACTGACCACCCTATGTAATTATCAATAAGTTGTCCCATTATGCTCTGACCGTCTTCACTTTTATTTTCCTACTCATTTTCCTTAGGAGATATATATATATATATATATATATATATATATATATGTAAATGTATCCATGAAATTCATACTATCTCAATAAAAAGTGAAAACTTCATCAGTCTTTTATGCAAGGGAATATATATAGGAAAAATAATACATTAAAGAAAAAATCACCAGCCAGCACTACTACCATTGAGAAATAGAACGGTGTTAGGAAGTAGCTGATACATTTTGGCCAGTTTATGACAGGAGTTCTAACTTTATTATAACAACATCTTAAAACAAAAGAAAGTTCAATTATAGCATAACATAAATAAGTGAATAAATCTCAGTGCAGTGAGGGAAGCACAGTTCATAACCTGGATATCGTACCTTCGTAGTTATGGTTGTTAAAATGTTGTCAAGAATTTCCTGATACTGCTCTCCTAAAAATCAATAGAGTCTCCTTTCTGTTTGTAATTAACTGTATTCTAATAGTGTGGCAGCTAATGGAAATAAGCACAAAGCCACATGAATTGCTGTAATTGTTACTTGCTCTGAAGTGCAAGTTGCTATAGCACTATGACCATATTCAGATTTTATTTAAGAAATTCATAATCACCAAATGTCAAGCGTTTCTTACTTGATAAGTTGTAATAGATAATAAAGACCTATGACTTACACCATGACTAAAACCATTATTGGTTCTGAGGCACAACCAGTAATGGTATTACATTATTATGATTGGAATTCAAGGCTACTTTAGCACTGTTGATAGATTGACATAACCTGGAAGACAGAGAAAAGAAGCAGTAAATAATTATCTGAATGCAATTCTCCCACAAAACCTAATGGAAGTTTCTTTGACTCCTAATCAGTGCAGATGATCAAATGCTCACTGAATCATGATAGGCCAAATTATGAGTCTGGAGTTAGAACGTTGTGATATGCTTAATGCCTTAAGAAGCAATTTGTCACTAATTATCTCTGCTGTCTCTTGTTGTGAGAGTTCTGCAGTCTTCCAGGGCACTCTGTGCAAGCCTTTTAATTGCTTTGTAGAAGCCCAGAATTGTTTTCTCATTTCTCTCAGCACCTTGATTTCATCTTGATGAGTTACTTCTTCCCCATTAGCTGATACTATATTCAAAAGAACTGCTTTTGCAATTCTATAAATACTGTAGTCCTTAACCTGTGGGTTCAGCAGCATTCCTCAAAGTTATCTGTGTTGCCAAAGATCTGTAGATCCAAAACCAGGGCTGATCTCCAAAGCAAGACTTTTAGCTCTTCAGTTTATCAAATTGTCATATTTATATAAGAACTATACAGGATTAAATATGAATTTTACAGTATCTTAAAACATCACTGAATATGCATTCTGTAATTTCATATAGAAACATAATAAACTTATGCTAACACTGACCTGTAAATGACTTTGGAGATGGAAGCAGCTTTAAAAAACTAATGATTATTGAAGAACTTGGTACAAAAAGAGGAATCAAAGTCAAAAATTCAGTCAGTAATCAGAATCTATTAAATAACTTGCTCAGTAAATTTTTAATTGAGTAAACAAGTAGAAACAAGTAAAATAAATTATACTCATAAATTGTACTAATAGTAAGATAAATTGTCCTAATTAATGCATCAAATATAAGCTAGGCCCCATTCGTAGAATATGAATTACATTGTGACAATACTGGTAGAATTTAAAACCCAGAAAATTATTTCCAAAATGTAAAAGATAAAGATTATGAAGAATTATTTGAGATATACTGATGAGAGATCAGATTGGGTAATTGTTTGGTTAAATGAGGATGATGATGAAGAGAAAGTAGACAAGAATGATGAAACAGAAAGTGATTTTTTTAAGTGTAAACAAACAAACAAACAATCAAAGGCAACTGCCATTCTGAAAGAGTTAACTAAGAGAGAGGAGCCAGAAAGAGGTGAGCTGCTGCTGGAAGGTGTTGATGACCCACAGTCAAAGATTCTATTTCATACTGAGAGTTTAAGATTGCAACCAGAAAAACTAAACTAGTGTAACATTTTTAAACAGATTTTTGTGGCAAAATTATATATTCCTGAAATGTCTTCAACTTGTGTTCTAGCAATTAGTTCTTGCTCTTTAACCAGCTAATTTTTCATCTACATGAGATGCAGTGTAAACTTATTTTGAAATCCTTCCTTGACTAACTGATCTCATTTTACTGCTCGGAAACTGACAAACTCTAGTGAAAAAGGCACCAGTTCCTCCGCACAGTATTTAAACTAGATGTCCAGAGGACTTGAAGAAATGTCTCTTACACCTCGTTACTCTTTCCTTTCCGTTTCTTCTGCCCAGCTTTTCTACAATAAGGATACACATAAAAGAACCTGAATACCAGAACAAGCTTGCCCGCAAGGTTTGCATTTTGTACTCAATGTGATAACAGACAAGAGTTGGTTCTGTTTTTCTGCAAACAGTGTCACTTTGTTAAAAATTTTTAAGCACATGGGAATGAACCCATGGCCCCACAAATGCTAGACAAGCACTCTGCTGCTGAACTACCCCCAGGTTCAATCATTTGTTATTATAATCACAGTATGAATAAAAAGCACAGGTTTCCACTCATTCTCCTATAAAAAGCTTAGGCCATTTAGGTTTTAAGAAGTACAGTTATTTTCAAATTATAATTTAATTTAAAATTAAAGTTACAGCTCCACCTCCCTGCCCTCCCTGGACTCACGGTGAGTTTGTGGTGGGAAGCAGCAGTGGGGAAGACATGTGGTCAACTCACGCATCCCCCTCCTGTGCTCTCACTCCCACAGACACAGCTCCCAGTTCTTCATGGGTGCACGTGCAGGGAGGAAGTCAGAGCGCCTGTTTCACCGATAAATATGCCCATAACAACTGTTGTCGTTAATGGGCAATTCTGAGGGTAAGATTAAGATTAGAATATTTCCGAGTAGGGGAAATTAAAATACTAATGACTTCTTTATACTGTCACAACTGTAGGTTTTTCCGTGGGGGAGGGACACTGGCATTATTTAGGGTATAGGGCCAGTGGGACATTCTGGGTAGAGAGTTAGAGGCGTGATCCGTCATCTTCACAAGTCTGAGGACAAACGGTGGCTCTGGTTCAGATGAGGGCACTGAGACTGGGCACGAATGAATGCATTTATCAGCAGTGACAGAGGCACACCACAGAGAAGCACACCTAACTCTCAAGCCCTGATTTACTCACAATACGTTGTTTTCCAGATTAGGTAATAAAGAACCATACAATATCTAAAATTTATATAGATATTTGTCTATAATGAAAAAGCTGTTCATAAGTAACATAAATGATTTGGATAAAACAGGAAATACCACTTTTATATATTTGCATATAATATTTATTATTGGCTGTTTGGGTTTTACTTTGGATATGATCAATAATTACAAAAGTAATAATATAGTCTTGTAAGATTGCTGATATTACAGAGAATTTTTAAAGTCTATTTTCAAATCCTATTGTTATGCTGATATTGCTATCACAGATTATATCTTTTGTATTTTTGTAGTTACTCTTAGTTTTTTATATAAAATGCCAAAAATAAGACAGGAGAGGCTAATCTCTTAATATTTAATTAAAATACATGGAATTTCAGGAGTATATCTTGGCATCCAAAATATCAAAATACAAAGTATTTTATTCCATAAACAAGATCAGGGATTTCTGGATTTTGTCACTGCTTCCACCATTAATTAAGAAGAATGGCATAGGTTCCTGAGAAGTGGGTACTTAAAATGATAGGGTTGTTTAAAATATATTTGAAACACATTCAAAATACAGTTATTTTAACTAATTAACTCTTCATATTATTTATGCACCTGGAAAGTTTTTTCCAAATAACTAAGCCAAAGAAAATGGCAGTGAAATAATTACTGATGTGTAATGGTATTATTTTGACAACTCAGTTACCAGGACTGCATTATACTGTCCATGTACAAAGAAATCCATAACTTACAGCATTTTTCTTTATATAATGAGTCCACTGTGATGTTTGAAATCTTCCTTACTTTGAGATAGCCACCACATCTCACACATCCTTTGTCCATGTTCTTCATTTTCTTCGTTTAAAGTTTAGGATTTTAGAGCTTGAAAGCTATAATGTGGACATTTGAGTTTCTTTCTTACAATAAGACAGACTTTTTAGAATTCTAAGAGGCTGTGATTTCTTTCAATCACTTCTCTCATCTGAAACTTTATATTTTCCAACCAGTAGTAATCTTTAAGTCAAAATAAATTTGCAGCTGACCGATTCTTATAATAACACGACCCACTCTCATTAATTGGTCTCTTCACTTACCCAGGACACACTGGAGGGAGAGCAAACACCCTTGAGTATCAGCACATTTCCTTAAGAAGAGGTACATGTCAGTCCTCTTGTGCCCTTTCCTTCTCATTTCTAATAGTCTTATTTGAAGAATTTAAAGATCTCCACAGAGATAACTTATAAACAAGAACACACTATAAGCAAAGTAAAATTCCTTAAAAAGTGAAAGGAGAAATTCTGGTCCTTAATCCCATAAGTAGACAAACTACAATAAAGATAAGATTTCAGCTAAAACTATTCCTCCACAAAGAGCAGGCATCATTTTATCCCAAATATATTTTTAAATGCAAAAAGGATTCACTTTTTTGAAAAACATATTCTTGATGTAAAGGAGCATATTGATTTGTTAAGGTGAACAACTTGTTAGTAAATGCATAAATCTGTGACCAATGGTAGTAAACCTTTTTTAAGAACTTAGATGTAGGGCTGGGGATTTAGCTCAGTGGCATAAGCACCTGCCTTGCAAGTGCGTGGTCATGAGTTTGATCCCCGTACCCATAAAAAAAAAAAAAAGTACTTAGATGTTCCAATCAAAACACAGCAGAATACAGATTGCCCTTGTATGAAGGTCATTATCAATCTTGTGCTCTTATGGATGAGGATATCATTTCCAAAAATTCTTTGAATACCCTGCTACCCTGACATCAAATACACATCTTTTTTTGTCACAGAAAATGTTTTCTATGCAAATCTTCTATTTGCATGCCTATCTGAACTCATTCATATAATTGTAGAGGTTAAAGGAGTAGTTAAGCTCAGAACAATTGGTAAGTTTGTAAGGTAGTTCTTTTTTTTATTTTAAAGACAGTAAAATACAACAAAACAAGATAGAACAAAGCCAATCAAGACATTGCAGTGAAATTGGTACAGAATGTCAGAACAGGATACCAGGATAACAATAATAGGTGCCATAGTATTATCTTGCTATCTTCATAATAGTTGCCCATTCAATCAGATATAGCAAAAGCAAACCAAAAACAGAACACTAGAAAACCAATCAAAACAGAATATTGAATACAGCAAAACAATCAGAACAAAGCAAAACAGTGAAAGCAATGTTGGATTTCAAAGACAAGCTAGAAGGAAATCCCCCTTATTTGCTATATTACATACTGTCATCCTCCAGAGAGATGCTCAGACTTCTGACCCCAGATCAGCATAATCAACCGAACAATACAAGCATTTAGTTGCTTTATGTACCTTAGTTGCTATCAATTCTGGCTGACCTCGAAACCAGCCAGTTGCTAAAGGGGGCTGGGAGGCACACGGGACGGGACGTTTGATTCTCAGCCCGCTGGTAGGCTCCGGGAGACAGTGACTTACTCTCTCCCTGGCTGGCGCGCAGCACATCGCTTACCAGGAAGGCTGGCTCTTTGCTTTCTTGGTTGGCTCCCAGGTTGCAGCATGGCTGATTCTTGGGAGACACTGACTTACGCTCAGAACAATTGGTAAGTTTGTAAGGTAGTTCTTTTTTTTATTTTTTTTATTTTTATTCTCTCCCTGGTGTACCTCTGGCACCACTTACCAGGAAGGATGGATCTTTGCCTTCTTGGTGGGTCCCCCAAGTTCCAGCATGGCTGGTTCTCAGGAAATGCTGACTTGTTCTCTCTCTGGACCACCCCTATAAGGTAATTTAAATAGTAATTGTTGAGAGAAAAAATGCTTGAAAATGTACTATTTTTTTCTGAGGAATCTCCTAGGGAATTATCTGAACCTTTGAGTTCCAACGAGAGACATTTGAAAACTACTGTAGAACCATTTCCCATGAGGATAGTAAAAGCCAGCATGGTTACCTGGCCTGCATAAGGTTAGACAGCCAGAGGAATGGTTGATCAGCTCTACACATGGGACATTATCAAGAGACGAAGGCTTGATGCTGCAGTCACTAAGTCTGTCCTGAAGAGGACCAGAGAGGTAACTTGATGGTAGCCGTGGTTGTATAATTCATGTGAGTCCTCTCTATATTTAGAGCATCATATAATTCTTATTTCTTGTCAAGTAGATGAATCTGGACTTATTGCTATTTAATATGCACTTTCCAACATTATTTTTAGTGTCAAGGCAGGTGAAGCTTTTCCTGTGCTTTCTTAGATATTGATTAATTTAATTATATTTTCATGCCTTTTGTGTTTGGCTCTTCTTCTTTGTTTCCAAATCCTTATTTTTATGGCACAAATATATTGTGCTCCTCAGTAAAAGCACTCTTCATTTGTTCTAAACATAGGTAAGCAGTGTATGTCAGAACTCCTGTGGCAGAAGTAGTACATTGCCAGAAATTATGCCTCACCTCTCGATGTGATGCCTCCTTTCTTTAAAGTGCATTTACTGTACAGTACACTGAAATACATTGGAAACTATAGCACAGGAGGAAAGGAGGGACAGGCATGGCAATGAACCCAAGACATTGGTTATGCTTAGGAACACAGAGGAAAGTTACCATCTATTTGAGATTACTTTCCCAGCAGGGATATAGCTCAGCGGCACAGAGCCTGCCTGGCAAGCTGAAGGTCCTGAGTTTGATTCCTGGTACAGTGTCCTAGTTTGACTCTAAGCTTCAAGCTAACACTATTTGAAATTATCATTCTGGAGCTTTTGGGTACTCTTCTCTGGGTAATGAAATTATAGATTTAATGAGTGTTTCATTAGCTATAGAAGGGGCAATAAGAAAGAGCTCGTGTGTGTGTGTGTGTGTGTGTGTGTGTGTGTGTGTGTGATGTACTGAGATAGATTCTCATGGAAATTTAGGAGTAGGACAGACAGTAACACAACGCCTCAGCGAAACAGAGGGCAGTTTCTGGCAGTGAGGAAATTCAGGACGTGCCCTAGCCATGGAAGCAACCACTCCCTGTTGCACCTGGCCTTCTGCAGCTGCTCCCAGGCTTCCTCTGCTGCACCTCCCCTCCAGACTCACGGTGCTCAGCACCAGAACTTGTGCCCAGGAGAAGGAGTTTCTGGCACGGGACTCCCAGCCCTCCCCTGTCCAGGCTCTCCAGCTCTCCTCTCAGCTGGGGCTCCCTTGCTATCTAGACCTCCCGTTCTCCTATAGATCTGCAATTACAGGCTGGGGTGCACTGCTTGGAAATTGGCTTAAATTTCAAGGCCTTTTCAGAGAAATCTAATTCTTTCCTGCCTACAATCTACTGTGATACATGTGATACACTGTTGCCACAGTCTTTTTCATTGTGTTGTTTCCCTTCCTTTTGTTTGTCCATCCTTGCCTTTCTCAAGTTTCAATGATGTTTTATGTATTTCTTAAATAAATATCTAAGAAAACCTATGCAAGTCTTATAATTCAAACATGACATTTTGTAACTTCATGTGTCCTAATATACTCATGACAGTAACTGAGTAATGTATTTTAAAAATAAATTAATGTATGCATACATGATTGTGATAAAATTTTAAAGGAAACTAGGATTTGTGCTGTTATCTTTTAATGGTTAAAAGTGATCTAGATACATTCAAATAGGCAGATGTTCTGAGTAATTTTTCAATGTTAAAAGAAAATATAATATGCCATGGATGATCAAAATATACAATGAACTTTAATATTTTAAATTTTATTACTGTGAAAGACACATTGTAATGAATCCCCTCTCAGAATGCCACACCCTCACTTAAACTCACTTACTGTATTGTTCTTGCCAGATTCTGAAGCAATTCTAGACATTCCCTTTCATTTATAAGTTGTAATAAAAGATCAATGAATAGCGCTGCCAAGGACCATCCAACAGAAAGGCAGGCTCACAAATACATTACACTGCACCCTGCACACTCTTCAGTAAATCTGGCATGTTGCAACTCCTGGCCATTCTCCAGAGTCAAAATTATGATGAAAAGGAGGTAGTTTGGATCAATTCTTAGGATCAAGGCAGCCACGACAGCACAGAGGACACTGAGAAACGAGGGCTCCCAGAGCTGCTTCCGAAAGTGGCCAGTGCGTTTGAAGCCAGGGGAGGTTTTAAGGTGGATCTATGGCAGCGTGTAATGAAATTTGTTTAAACTTAAGCATTCATTGTACTGTTAATCATATCTCATGTGATAAGTAATTTTGATAGGTCTTAGTTTAAAACATTAGCCTTCCATGAAATGGAATTACTTAATAAATTGCTCAATTATGCTCTTAATACTGCCTCAGCTTGATTGGTAGAAATTATCAATTTATAAATGCGTAAGCCTTTCAACTTTCACTTTTTAGGGAGATGTTTTTCTAAAATACAGGATAAAAAAGGACAAAAATGTGTAATGTTTGAGAAGTCACAAAATACTTTATTCTAGCAGTTTATTAAAATTTAGACTCACAAAAATTCCCCTTCCCAGAAGATGAAGTCAGAGTTGGAATACTTATAAAGTTTTAACCCTTACTTAAGGGTGCCACATGGCTAGTGACAGCATGAAGAACTCAGTCATCACATCCCATCCCGTCCAAAGGACCTGGACTTCTAGATGTGCTGTCTAATTTATATTTTTGGTAGCATTTGTTATAGTCAGCTGCACCACTGAGCAATTGAGAAACAAGGTTTCCAATGAGTCTGGAAAACATTAATCCTGTCTTGTATTTTACTCATTTCCTGCAATGGTTATGGGGCTTTGAGGGAGAAAGAAATAACTGGAGAAAGTAATGTTGACCTGAAAAATGCATGTGCTCATTACCATTGTACAAAAAAGTGCAGGTGATTCATTTTCAGTGACCCAAGATTAAAGGGCCTTACACTTAAACACCTCAAAATCTTAGCATTAGGGAAGGAATATAAAAGTGCATGACTAAAACTGCATTAAGATGCTAAATTTATTTTATATTAGCTATTAAATGATCTATATTGAAAAGCACAGGTCATTTTGCCTCAAACTCTCTGAAGATAGTTATAACAGAAAAGCAGGTTTCCTTACCGTTATCTTCTTCAATGAATATTTTATTTTCCTGCAAAGTAATTTTACTACCACACAGCACAGTAGTTCGTTACCTTTCAGGGTATAATTTTCACCTCCAAATTTCATTTTAAGCATAATACAAATGCTAAATCAATTTTCATATATTTAGAGTGTATTTCACCCAGAGATTTCTTTTCCCTCACTCACTATCAATAATAACACTTGGTGAGATGAAACAGGGAAAAAGTCTCTAGGCTTCAAATAAACATGAGGCTTTCTAGTGTCTACTGATAACTGACCCTAACTTCTTCCAAGTAATACAATCAGGAAATATAGCTTATTATAAAAATGTACACAAACGTGAAGACATGACTGTGAGCTGTCTGTTACACTTCAATATCTTACAGTCGCTCAGACTTCCACTTCCTATTGGAGTGACTCTCCAAACATTACCCATCAAACGCTCACTAGTCCCATTCTCATTACTTTCTGTTTTCCTCTTTGAAATGTAATCACTGATAAATTTCCACAATATACAGTGCTTTGATATTCACGATTAGTATAGTGCAGTTAATTATATAGCAAAACATTAAAATATCTGAATATTTCTAAGCATCCAGATGTTTACCCATGCATAGAATAGAATGTATAGATTATTACTTTTTACTCCTCTTGACAAAATCTATTTTTGCCTTAACTCATATGTGCAAATCTATTTAAATCTCTTTAATTTTTTTTTTTGCATTTCTGCCACACTACTGTTCTGTTCCTTTGTCTGTTATTTATGTTATGACTTGAATGTCAGAATCACTTGTAACTAATACCAAGACAATTATTTTTTTCAGATTTTAGATAACTCAATGTCTATGAAGCACATTACTAATTAAATTCTTCAGGCATTACTTTGAGTTTTTTAAGATCCCATCACATGGAATAATAGGCTATCAATTTAAAAGGAGAAAAGGGCTTATTTTTCAGAAATGGTCACTTTACTTTTAGAAATGAATCATTTGATCAGTAGCCCAGTGAAGATCTCACGGGTTTAGGGAGAAGTATGAATTGAGAGTGAATGAGAGCTGTTCAACAGTGTGTCTGCTTGACCTCTCCTGTGAAGCCCAGAATGAGACTTAACTTCGTTTACAAGCCCCAAGCTGTTTGATCCTTTGAAATGCACCACCAACCTCAGTAGATATTGACTGACAGAAGTAGCCTCTGACAGTATGAACAAGTTAAAAATGTTTAACTGAATTTTTGGGTTTGCCCGAATTCTTCTACAACATGCATCTTATGTGTGGTTGCTAAAGAGCAGTGTTATTGTCGTTCTGTACACACCAACTTCATAAAACAAGGAGAAGGGGCAGACCTTTTAGCTTACTCTTGATTTTTTTTGTGCGTGTGAACCCATGTGCTTCTGAGCCACAGCAGAAGGAAGTTCTGTGTTTTGGATTCCAGTATACTCAGAGGAAAGAGTGCATTTATGGATCTATAGTCTGTTTGTAGCTATTATTTTTTTTGCACAAAATCAGCTGGAAAACAGAATTGAAAGTGGCCATCCCCAGAGGGGCACAGGATCAGAGTCAAACTCCTTTTCATGCAAAAGTATATAGCGGGATATAAATGAAAAAACTTTTCCTCAGGCTCAGTTTTTAACATATTGCTAAGAAGTTGTTCTAATGTATAGATCGTGGAAGTTATTTTATTTTGTTATCCAGAAGTCTTTCTCTTAGATTTGTTAGGGCCGTTGTTCAAGCTTTTCAGTCAGAAAGTGAGGGTGAGGAGAAAGCTGTAGTATTCTGCAGGCTGTGTGTCCAGCTCAGATGGTGAGCGGGAACTTCCTTTTCACGTAGATTAGGGTGGAGTGTTTTTCCCATGAATTCTGTCTTTGAGATGAAAACATGAGTAGCTCTTGTGGACAATTAAACCTAGAAATACTGCTTTCCTTTATTTCCTTCCTAAAAAGTCCAACCCCAATTACCATTTTAAGGCCTCTGAGAGTTGTGCAGTGAAGAAATTGAAATAACCTTTTATGTTTTATGCTTTGGTGCAGGAGCTCGAACCCAGGATGTTGTGCACGTGAAGCAGGGGCTCCACCACAGAGCCCCAGGCACTGAGCTACCTTTTTAAACACAGTTTGCAGTATTCATTGTTCCAAGAATAACTTGGTGTAGAAACATTTTTTCATTCCTTCTCAACATACTTTAGATAATGTTTTATTACAGCAAGAATTCAGCTTTTGGAAAATGAGTTTTGAAACAATGGTATTGACCTCATCCTGAACTTTCTGCATTCCTGAGTATTCTCTTTGATTACTAAAATGCCACTGTTCATGTTTTCATAGCATATTCCATGCCACTAAGTACCATAATTTATAATTACCACACACATGGTTTCATGTTCAGAACATTACCTTGGGCCACCAGATGGATGTGGACTGCGATCTGCTATGCACATATTTGTGACTGCATCTGGCTTCCGCCAGTCATGTTTTTGCCACATCATGTATCCGTAATAAATAGTAACCACCTCCAGTGTAATTGATAGTTAAGAAGTCTACCTTTGTGAAACATGAGGGTAGAATGGCCAGGCACATGCTCAGCATTGAAAATTGCTCCTTTTAAATCACCCTTGTTTCAGAAGAAGACTCATTTATACATTTGATACCACATTTAAAATGCAAACTCTGCCTTCCAGAACCAATATTCCATGTTGGGAATATTAGAATATGCATCATACATCTGATTTGTGTAAAACTGGCATAAACTTTTATTGCCACAGCCTAAGAGTTTACCAGGCCTAGATAACTGTCTTTACTACCTAATTTTTGTCAGAAAGCAAAGATAAAATTCAATACTGATAATGATTATTTTGATAGATATCTTTCATTTATCATAACTTACTCATTATGGTAATCCTCTGCATGTAAAAAAAAAGCCATCCAAATTTTCAGTATGTCAAATGGTGGAAAATTTAGTAACAGTTTTAAAGGTGGTGCTGGAATCAGACCCAAGGCTTTGCACATACTGCGGATGCATTGTACTACTGATCTACATCCCAGCTGTAATGCTGGAAAATTTAATGGGTCCTCTACAATGTAGTAATTGTACTTATATATCAAGTAAAAGATAAATTTCATATGCAGATGTACACAGATGATGTTCAAAACTTTGATTTCTCTCACAGTTATCAATCAATCTGTCAATTATTTAATCAATCTGACTCTCGCAGTCTGCGGCCCTTGGATTGGGAAGCGCTATGATGGAGCACAGAGCCCAAGCTGGGTATGTGCTTTTGTCCAGGTGTTAGAACAGCAGCTTCCTGGTTATAGTCTTGAGAGTCTCACAGTTAATTCTGCATGACAGCATGATTGAGAGAAGAGGTTATGTTTCTTTCCACCAAGGCAGGCGTCTAAAACAGACATTTTATTTCTTACTACCATTTATCCTCACTTCATATCTGTCAGCTGGCAATGCCCCAAACTCGCCTTGGTTCAGGCGCTATAAAGACCAGCTTGTTTTATTTAACTGAAAATTTTCAGAGCATGTGGTTATACTCTTGACTGACAATGCACTAGACCTGCCCTTCAGATCCGGCCAGAGATTAATAACACAGGTGCTATTGTGGGTTAAAAACTGGTGGTCAAGTGTTGTAGTCAGCAGTTGTGAGAACAATTAGAATCAGAACATGGAGTTTATAATATTATTTTTATGATGGTCACCCAGAGTTAACACAAGAAAATTCAGGAAATCTATCCACAACACCAAAGACATAGAATATTTAGCCAAGGGCCTGAATGCCACAGCAATGTCCCACGTGAGTCCAGATGAAGACCCAGAGCTCATGACAATGCCTCCCACAAGACCAAGTGCCAGTCTAGAGCCCGCAAAAAGGACTCAAACCAGTCTCTTTTATGGATCTGTGCTGGGAAGGCCCAAAGGTCAGCAGTGGAAACTAGAACGTCTATGCCAGCAGGGTGAAGGAGCTGTGCTGATAGGTTGAGGGTTCTACCCTGGAGCCGAGAAGTCACACTCATAGGAGAACTCACAATGCCTCAATGCCTCAGCACACAGCTTTTCTTTCCTTCTCCATGTCTTTGTTTATTCTCGCAACTTTCTTCAGGTGGAACATCTACGCTCAGCGCTCTGCTTAGTGAATTCAGCTGGCGTTAAGTTGACCACCAGTTCTTAATCCCTAACATCAAGTTAACACCATTTATAGTATTATATCTCCTAAACAACCAATGAGTCCCAGAAGAAATCAAGAAACACTTTCTGCATTTAACTCTGGGTGACCATCATAAAATAATACTATAAATTCTGTGGCCTGTATGTCATTATTCTCCTTGCAACCCCTGACTGCAACAGGTGCTTACCTGCTCAATTCCTATCAACATTCAGTTGTGAGACATATGCTTACTGAAGATTGCGTGTAAGATGTATTTGTCTTTAGAACATGAATGCATGCATGAATTACATTTTCCTGATATTTCTTATGAAACCTAATCCCCATTGGGTTTCTATAAACAAACACACACACTTACGTGAAATCATGCTGTCGTACTTAGAGTGATATAAAATATCCCTATAAAATGTGCTACTGTATCATCTCCACTTGTGTATTTTCAACACAGCCTCCAGGATGATCCCTTTAAGTGATAACCTGGATCCCATCAATGCTGTGTCCAAAGCCCTAGGTGGCTTCTGCTTTATTCCTAGTAAAAGCTAAAGAATTTACAATGGCCTTCAAGCCCCTGTATGGTCTTCCCGCCTCACAAATTCCCTCGCATCCTGTGACTCTTCTCTTCATTCCCTCTCCTCTGGCCACTCACTAACCTTACTTGGGCTGGAGCAGAACAACTGACTGCCTCCTTGCAGCCTTCAGTCAGGATGCCCAGCTCCTCTGCCCCCAGGTGATTCAGCACTAGACCCTTACTCCCCATTTGCAGCTCTTCTTTTGGATGCCTTTCTTCCAGTGAGTCTTTCCTAATAACCTTGCTTAACTTACCTCACTCCTCTTGCCCACACTCGTTTGCCTTACCCTGCTGTGTTCTCTATTGGTGTTTATACAGCATTTACTCAGCTACTTTATAATACTCATAGCTATTGGTTCCATTGTTTATTGACTGTCTCTCTCTCAGAACATATAATCCTGTGAACTGTCTTTTTTATGCATTGCCTATCAGCACTGATTTTAAAAATGCACATCCATAACAAGCACTTGGTAAATAACTGTGGGGTGAATCAGTGAATGCAAGCTGGGTGAATCACTGCTTGAAAGTGTGCTGTCATGCTGCTGTTACTACATAATGTAATGCTCACCTTCTTGAAAAGTCATGGGGCAAATATCAGGCTTCCCTCTTTTCAAGACAGGGTCACTTCCAAATTTGTGAATAGACTGCAATCCAGGCTAGAAAATAAAGCAATGGGAAAATATTGCACAGTTACCACAGGCTCAGTGATATTCCAAATTGTGATCTTCTTCCCAAGTTCACATGCTACATTTGGTTTCTGGAGCCTGATTCATGCCTTCATTTGGAGAAGGAATGTGCTCATTTTGTTTCAGCCTGACCAGAGCTTCTTAATCAACTCCTGTTCTTCTTTTTCTCTTCTTTTATTATTTTTTCTTAGTACATGTTTTTAGTACACACTGCCATATTTACAGAATGCCTTTTATTCATTTTTATTTCTTCTTCCCCTCTCCTGCCCCCCCATCACTAGATCTCCTTTCCATCTGCAAAAGCTTTATCTCCCTGTTTTCTGTTGTCTATTGTAGTTTATTTTGATTTTAAATTACTTGTACTTTGTGTTTTTTATTTAATGGAAGCCATGGGGTATGTAAGCTTCTGTGTCTAATTTATTTTATTTTAACAACCATTTTAACTCACAATTCACTTTGAAATATATGTAATTTCTATAAAAATAAATCTACATAGAAAATTTTATCATTTGTATAAGGCAGTTTTATAATGCTCAGATTTTATCTGTACATAATTTGGAGTTTTGTTTGTGAAGATACATCCTGCTTGTTGAAATGTTATGGCCCTTAGGATTATTTTAGAAAATTATCTAGAGTAAGCTAGTCATATTTTTACCTGAGATTCAGGTGGGGGTTTTTTTTTTTGCTTTTATTCAATTTTATATGTATTGTTAAAATATCAAATCATACAAAACCATGACTGTTAGCAATTGGTTAGTTGAGTAGTTGGTTACTATGTTGGCTGGTTATCATGTTTCTTCAGGGACTTAGAAAACATTTTAGTATTATTTTCAATTGTTCCAAAAACTAGTAGAAAGGGATTAATGCTCATAAACTTTTTAATGCCATATTTAAATATCTTGGCTTTCACAATTTTGCACACTGAACCACCATCAATTACCAAAGGTTCTACTTTTCTTCTTTGTATAGTATTCTTTCAGGGCATAAAAATTACCATGTAGTTCTGATTGTTTTTTTAGGAGACACCAGTCCTGCAAAGCTCTTGTTGTTTTTGTTTTAGAAAAAGGGCATTTAAATTGTTTCCTTTACAAACAAATGGAAAGGAAAGGAGCAGTGAGAGTACAGGAGGGACTAAGGATAGGGGAAGGGGACAGAGGACGATCAAGAGGGGACTAAAGGAAAAGTGGACATGATCCGATGAGTAAAGCATACAAGGACATGTATGGAAATGTTGCAATGAAAATCATTTGTACAGTTATGTTGCATTAATAATTATAATTTAAATGCCCTAAAAATGAAAAAATTCTTGCTTTTTTAAAAAGCAAATATAGTAGAAATTTACCCATATTATTTAATCTCTCAATTTGTCTTGTAATAAGCAGTTAAACTATTTTAGAATTATAAAGATCATCTGCAAGAATTCAGTCCAATATTATATGTCTAGTCCATGCATTAATATATTCTCCCTTTGTAAATTAATATTTGCAGCATGAAGTAGTAATCAGCAAATTAATGGAGTCATTTACTATTAAGAATGTAAATGTGCATGTAGATATCATTTGCCTAAATATATCTGTGGTTTCAGATTTAAAATACATGAAAATGTTGACTCAGACTAGGTTATATCTCTATGAATTTAATTTTGTTAAATTCTAGAAATGTAGTGACTTAAGACAAAGAAACAGCTTATGTTGGTCTTGTAAATGAACTAAAGACCCAATTTTGAGCTACAAGCTTTTTGTTTTACCTGGATATAGAATTTAGTTGGTCTGTGCTGATTATGTAGAACAGTTGTACCAGTTTTGAGATGACACTATAAAGGTCTTCTGGAATTGAGGGGTTCTCATTTACTGTCGAGAGAGAGACAGAGAGACAGAGACAGAGACAGATCTGGAGCGTCCTGGGGTAGAGGGACTGGAAGATACCCAGGGTTTGTAGACTTCAGGACCAGAAAAACTGCTAGAGTGAGGGAAGGAGAACAGTACTGCAAGCCAAAATGCAAGCAGATCACAGAGTAGTGCTCTTCGCTCAGACACGAAGCGTGTCAGCAGGGTTTGTAACGGGGGTACTTTCTGAGCCCAGTGATAATCACTGAGACCCCAAAAACCAGGCCAGTCCCTTCAAATGTGCAGAAATTACTTAGTAAGAAGGGACAAGAAACTGAACAAAAATTGCAAGCCATACAATTTATAAGCCAATATTGATCGTGAAAGTGTTTTCTGAGACAGAGATTTTTTTTTTCCTGTGTATTTTAAAAAATGAAATTAGAACCAAGTCTTAAGTCAGTGAGCAAGGAAACATTGGCTAGAATATAGAAGCCCAGAGGCAGGAAGCCAAGAAGTACTGACAGTGACATTTAAAGATACTTAATGTTTTATTATAGAACTGAAGTTATCACTTTATTAGAATTTTTCTACTAATATGGCTGCCATTGAATGTCAGCTTGACTTTTGTGATTAATTTAATGCCATATTGCATTTTACCTAACCCAGAAGAACTGCCTCCATGTTGTTCTTTGTACTTGGCAAAGTCTGATTTCTCGTGCATCTTGTATTTTATTTTTAGTTCTGCTGTATAGTTAAGAACAGTAGCAGTATCAAGAAGCAAGACTATAATCTCATGAAACCCTTAATTGACTTCCCTATTAACTATTCCAATTTCTCTCCAGAAACTGTTTCTATCGATATTTTAATTTCATTTGAGCCAAGTGACAGGGAGTAAAGAGATTTCAGCAGATGGTTGCCACAAACTGCATACTGCATTTCAGAAGTGGTCTACAAAACTCTGTAGCTTGGCAGTGTGTGGTGGATCATTTTATTGCCTGTTAATGCCAAAAGAAATCTGGCTGAAATGTGTGCATGTGTTTCCATTTAATTGATTCTCTGACTTTATTAGGAACTTCCAGTCTTGATTTACTTGTGTCTGATGCATCCATAAAATTTAAATTCAAGAAGTTTCACAAGTCAGTGTTTCCTATTTGCATTAACTGAAATTTCATGTCATCTAAGATTAAATCTTTAAAGAAAATATCAATAGCTTTAAATATAGCTCTAAGTGGTGTTTCAATAGGCAGCCCATAAATACAGATAGCAAGTGAGTGGTAACTAAAAGTGTTTCCTTATATTTTTAACCTAAATCAATATTTTTTATTCTAAATGACGTTATCCAGTGACTGTGAAGTAGAAGGCCATGTTTTCTGATAAGGAGGAAGATGGAAGAACTAGAGACATGTAAAATAACCTTTGTACTGAGTGGACAATGGGAAATGCTAGGCCAACTTGAAAATGCTGAAATAGCATCAGTGACAGCTTTTAGTGCTGCAGTACCTTGTCCTGTGTCCCTCTCCCTGTCTCCAGCAACCTAGGCAGGGATGCTAAAACACAGACACTGCACTAACCAAGAACTGGTCTGTGTCAGTAGGTTTGATATAGGGACAAGGAGACAAGAGAATCAAAAGAGTTGTCAAAGGCATAGTTTAAATTATGGATCATGAGGTCAGAGCTCAACAGAGCAAGGAATAAAGACAGAGGACAGGACAGGCATAGTAAAAAGAAGACATATGACAGAAGAAAAATTAAATGGGAGATTATGTTTTTTCAAAAGTGCTGGAGAAAGGGCCGGAGATTTAGCTCAGTGGCATAAGCGCCTGCCTGGCAAACACAAGGTCATGAGTTCAATCCCCGGTACCATAAATAAATAAATAAATAAATGTGCTGGAGAAATAAAACATTTAAGATCGGAATAGAGGAATAGAATGAAGTTATAAAGAAAACCCCTCATATATAAATAGTATATTTAGATGAAGCAATCATGGTCAGCACAAAGTCAAAAATGGACCTTTGCATATGTAAAGAGTAAATACTAATGTGATAAGAATTAGGAAAATGGCTCTAGCAATGAGTGGTTACAACAAAACAAGTTTTAAAGTCACAGATGCCTAAGTCTGGACAGTATGAATGGAAAAGCATGAAGAAGACTAACGGCCCTTCTCTGCAAGGGTGAAGGCATTTTACCTTGCAAACCGGAGAGTAACAGTTAGGAAACAAGGGCTCCTGTTCTTGACCGTAACAAATGTTGAAACAACCTAGGTCAGTGATGGCGAATGTACGGCTCTCTCTGTGGATACATGAGCTAGGCCGCCCCAGCATCGCCCTAGCAGCTGAGCATGTGTTGCCTCAGTGTTGGCACTTTGTCATAAATAAGTGGGTGTTGGGCTGCAGTTTGAGCACTCATCTCTAAAAGGTTCGCCATCACTGCCCTGACTAATTACATCTCAGTGAAACCTGGCTGTGGTTAAGAAAATAGAAACTCTGTCCTCCAAATTGAAAAGACAAAGAATTTTGTCCTACTGTGTTTTGCTATACCATGGAGAGCAACTACAGAGAAAAGAACAAAATGGTTTAGGTGAATAAGGAAATCCTAGGTGGAACAATTACATATTAGGAGAGGAAGAACATACTAATAAAACTAGAAGATAGATAACAATGATAATGATGGTGAATTTTATTTAATGTAAGGACTTAAAAATAACCAGCTGGAATACTGTAGTAATGTTTCGAACTTTAAAATATGTTTTAAAGAAATCATGGAGAACCTCAGAGCATTTGCCACATCCACAAGGGTCATATGTGGTGGAAGCGGATAGTTGAATTTATCTTTTTTTAGTGACCAAGACCAGAGGGCATGTTTACCTGCACCACATTCATCAGTTTGGAGCCCTGTGCCTCTGTCCGGGTGGGTGTGGCAGGTAGGACAGGGTTCGACACGATTCCCACAGCCTGTCCCTGCTGCTCTCAGGGCTGTGGCAGTGGCTGCAGTGGTGGCAGCCATAGACGTGCTGGTGGAAGATGTTGATGATGACTGTCACAGCTTTGAAACTGTGACCCATGAACTTCAGCAGACAGGAGCTGTACTGTTGGGTTCCAGTCTGGTCTGTGAGTTATATGACATGAGCAAAGCTGTGGCTCGCTGTGACTGTGAGTTGACGGTTCTGTGCCTCACCTATGTCTTCCACATCCAGATGAGCTGATGCAGTGCTGGCCCACCAGAAGCCTTGTGGGAATTTAGACAGCGATTGCCGTCACCCATATTATACCTCTGTCTGTCAGCAGACAGACAGCCAAGTGTATAAACACCTGCCTACACGCAGGCACACACCCAGCACGCATTGAGAACCCTCCCTCAGGCCGAGTTCTTCATAATAATAAAAAGCGAGTTCCCCACACAGTGGCTCAACTTGGCAGGTGCCCCCAGAAATGCTAATAGACCAGCACCCTGGCAGTGTGTTTCTCTGCACTAAGCCAGGCAGTGCTTAGGAATGGCACAGAGCCCACTTCTGCCAGAATAGCTGTCTGTTACCCACTGATGAATCCTGACTTGGTCACAGTGTTCTCCAGATGTCTGCCTATTCCTTTGGGGTGTTTCTATGGTCGTCTGTTTCTTCTGCTGGGCCATTTTTGGGGGGTTGAGAAACTTACTGCAGGTCTTCTTTAAGTTGCTCACATTTCATTTCTGTGTTTGTTGCTGAGTTAACCATGGTGGCTTGCATGGGTTTCATTAGCTTGTGGCCTCTGCCCTCCCCGCACTGTTTCTGATCCAGCCTCTGAATGTGTGCTCTCCACAGCAATTGTGCCTTCTAAGTAGGCAGGGTGGCAGCATATCCCTCCAACAGGAGCAGCCAATCGTTTTGATTTCCAGAGCATGTGTGTGTCAGATGAATTTCAGGAACATGAAGAGAGGGTTTCATCAGAACACCTTTGTGACTGAGAGGGTCCTTACTTATTCTAGCAGCCTGCTTTTTCAGAAGCAGAACATTGTTGTCATCAGGCAGGAATGAGGCTGTAGCCAAAGCTGGCAGTCTTAACTGAAATTCTGTACTTTGTCAGAGCTGAGCTGGCATAATGAGAGTCTTCCTCAGAGTGTTATGAATTGTTATGATGTTCTTAAATGCCACTTCTCCTTTTTGGGTTTCAATGGTTCTGAGTCAGCAGGTATTCAAGTGCACATGTGGAGCAGAGATGGGCAATTGCAAAAATGCTTGCCTTCCACTCTTTGCCTCAGTACTTATCAAATGCATTATCAAGGACATACTGTAACTTTCAAGACCTGCATCGTTGTTTGAAGATTTACAGTCAAGATTTTTTATTAAGAATATATAGCGACACTTCCAGGAAGATGGCGGAGCAGTAAAGAGCAGAGTAAACAGCCTCTCTGAGAAACACAGTCCAGATGATGGAATATAGCACAGTAGGGAAGACATGAAGGAAAGAAGTGGGTCCCCTGGACCCAGGAAGAATCTAAAGTGAGAACCGAAGCCAACAGAAAGAGTAAACAAAAAGGCGGTGCCTTCACTGGAGCTGGACCCACTGTGGAAGAGGAGCTGTTGGAACCTGGGGATGCAAGGTCACGGTGCGTGACAGCTGGTGACCCCAGAGGCCTCTGCAAAGAGATACAGCAGTGGAGGGGAGCAGTGGATGTGGAGGACTTCACCGGCTGGCGATTAGTGCAGAGGACTCGGTCCTCCCATTGCAGAGAGCAACTGGCTGGGAGCCATTTTGGAGTTGGGCTGGATAAGCCCAGAACCAGAACTGCTACCAGCTTCCTCTAGCATCTCTTAGCCTGGTGCAGACCAGTGGAAATTGCTTGGACTGAGCCCCGTGCCCACACACACTCCTGTTAGCCACTGGGGAGGCAGTGAAGGTTGGGAAAAGCAGCAGCCAGCCCTTTACCAGGTCACCCAATGGCCACCATCAGATACCTGTAGCCAGCACTGGCTAGAAGAACCAAACAGTCTGGCTTCAGAGAAATTGTAGCCAATGCAGGAAGTGCCTGGGACCCCACTACCCACTTGTCTGGAAGAACTCAGGAATATGTCAAGACAAAGAAACAAAAGGCAGTCTCTGGCCTCCAACCCAAGCAGAGTTGGTCCAGAAGATGTAAACACGGAAGAGAGCAGGAGTCACACACTTAAAATATCTGAAGTGATGGCAACTGAAGTAAAGAAACAACTTTATAAGGCTATAAAAGAAATTGGAACATAAATCCTAATAAATGAAAAACATAATAAAAGAATTGCTAAGTATCTCTAAAGAAGGCATAGATAAAAACAATAGAGGAACATAGGAAAATGAAGGAAACTTTGCATGAACAATATAAAAAACATTTAGAATACATGAAACAGGTTTAAAGAGATACCCAGGAAATTAAAAATTCCATTGAAAGCTGACAAAACCACTTGAAAGAAACTGAAGATAGACTTTCAGACCTTTAAGACAGGTTTGCAACTTGTGATCACGAAAGGAAAGATCTCTTAAAAATAACAAGGAACCAGGAAGTAACAATTTAATTGCTACAATACAACCCAAAGAAACATAATTTAAGAATAATAGGTGTCAGTGAAAAAGCAGGGGTCAACACAAATGACATTAAAAGTCTAGTTACAGAAATAGTATCAGAAAACTTCTCAAGCATGGGAAAAGAAAGTGACATTCAGATAAGTGAGGCTTATATAGAACTCCAACTAATCATAACCAAAATAAATCTATACAAGACATATGATAATCAAAATCTCAGAAATTCAGCACAAAAATACAGTATTAAAAGCTGTTAGAGAAAAGAAACAGATCACCTATAAAGGAAAAACCATCAGAATCATGACAGACTTCTCAAACCATCAAGTCAAGAAGAGCTTGGAGTGAAGTATTTCAAGTCCTAAAAGAAAACAACTTCCAACCAGACTGATGTACCCTGAGAAACTATCTTTCAAAATTAATGGAGAAACAAGATACTTCCATGACAAAGAACAACTGAAGGAATTCATGACCACCAAATCAATCCTACAAAGAATACTGAAGGACATTCTAGAGAGAGATAAAAAAGACCATGCTTCCAGGAACAGCAGCAGAGAGGAATCACCAAACAGGGCAGACATGAAATGGAGGGGAAAAGTAAGCAGCCAAAGATAGGAAACTAGCATGGCAGAGACGGATAGTGTATGTTGGCCATGACCATTAATGTAGATGGTTTCAATTCACCAATAAGAAGGAACACAGGCATAGTGGATCAGGAGACAGGATCCATCAATATGCTCTATACAAGAAACACATTTAACGCTATAGGAGTTCATAGACTCAAAGTGAAAGAGAGAAAACAGTGGTCTGTGTGACAGGGAGCCAGAAAGAAATAGGGTAGCTTCACCATCAGCTGCAGGGTGGACAAGAAAGCCATGACACTTTTATACAATGGAAAGCCACTTAGATAACCTGGAGGCTCTTGTAGGTAAATGGATACAACTTGAGATCATGCTCATGGGTGAATATTGTGTTGTTCCCTAGTATAAAAACCTAAAGGAATTAGTGGGATCCAAAATGTACAATAGATATTATAAAAGTGACAGAGGAGGAAGTATCTTAAAAGGGAAGACAGTTGCCATTGTTAATCTATTATCATGGTTTGAACCCCATACTGTTTTCATTGTTCTGTTTAGTTTGGTATTATTCTGTTTTGATTTGTCTAATTTTATTATATATTTTATGGCATGGACAGCTATTTCAAAGATAACAAAATATATTACGGTAGCCATTATTGATATCCTATTATCTTGTTTTGAAGCCCTGTATTGCTTTCATTATTGTGTTTTGATTGATTGCATTCTATTTTGTTTTGTTTGATTATATTATGTCTGATGATATAGGCTGCTACTTTGAAGATAACAAGAAGCATTATGGTAACCACTATTGTTTTGCTATTATCTTGTTTTGAAGTTCTTCATTGCTTCCATTGTTTTGTTTTTATTGGTTTTATTCTGTACTTTTTGTTTGATTTTGTTATGCCTGATGGTATGGGCATTTGAAGATAATGAGGCATTATGGTAGCCATTATTGATTTCCTTTTATCTTGTTATGAAGTCATATACCATATTCATTGTATCGTTTCAGTCGACTACTCTGTTTCATTTTGTTTGGTTTTATTCTCTTCAAAATAAAGATTTTTTAAAAAAAGAATATAAAGAGACTACAGAGGGACCATTTAACCATGATTTCTTCACATTTAAGATGGAAATAATAGTCCCCTATCTCTCATTGAGTTGTTGAGGGTCTGTAGTGATTGAACATATATGATGGCACTTTGAAACTCTTAAATAAATACAGGGTTTAATTATGAATGATGCTTATAACTGCATATTTAAACTGAGTATGATAGAAACAGATTTTTTTTAACTTTGAGCTGTTTTTACTCTGTCAATAATATACTCAAATTGCTTACACATTAACTACAAATAATTTATAAAATTAAGTTCCAGAATAGAGATGAAAACAGAATTGCTACAACACTCAGGGCCAAGTATATAGCTTGCACTGCCTGGCAAGTGCAAGTTCATGAGTTTGATTCTTGGTACCAACAAACAAAAAAAAGAAGAAGGGGAA